>LPNX011093251.1:5948-55948 GCA_001517045.1 Pseudotsuga menziesii | reverse complement strand
TTTCAAATTTAAATTTTTTTTGCAAAGTTCACATAAAAAATATAGTAGAAAAAAGAATTATGGACACACAATTGTAAAAGGATTTCATACTAAAGTAATATTTCAAAATAGTTACGCCTTACACAAAATGAATATGTTAATAGTATAATTAGTTGTAAACTTCAAAGAGTGGTAAAAACGATAAATTAAATTTTAAATTTTAATGATTACGCTGATAGCATAATGAAATATAAACTTTAAAGACTAGTAAAAACGATAAATTGTGCCTTCATAGTTTTCTCATGTGAAAGATGATTTGAAAAACCTTCACATTTTTGTTTGTCAACTACTTAAAATGTGAATCTCGAAATTCTGTTTGTAAATTTATTCTATATATATTCTTTACATTTAAAGGTTGATCATTCTCTTTCCCAACCAAAATGTTCACATCTTCTTTCTCCTAAGTAACTAGTATTTTCTTTACATTTAAAGCTTGATCATTATCTTTCCCAACCAAATGTTGTACAACTTTTTAATCCTCAATAACTAGTTGTTGTGTAACAGAACAAGGTCTGAATAAAGCTTCTTTCTCACCAATAACTAGTTGTTGTGTAATGGAACATGTTGTGAATAACGTATTGCTTAGAGTATTGTATACTTTTCTGCAAACAAAATGATGCTTCAACTAAATCCATGACTTATCGTAATGTCAATGATGGTTCTTTCATCTTCCACCATATATTGTAGCCATATAATATACGTGAAAAATATTATAGAATAAGGTAACCATGTGTTCCAAAGGTTTTTTAATAGTAATTTTATTTTCCCCCTACAAGTTTTGGTATTGTCATTGATAATATGGATTGCATGCTTTTCTGCAGCTTTTTTCCATTATAAATGTCCTATGTCAATTGCCTTGGGATGTTTGTAACATTGTTTTCATCCTATATGTGGATGTGTGCAATACTTATGGAATATAATCGAATACAACAATAAAAAATGAGTGTAGATCAGTGTGACTAATAATCGGCCAACACTTGGAGGGTATCCAACAAATTTGTTTTCCTTGTGCAACAAGTAGAAGAATAACACTATTAGAAAGGATCTATTATCGCATTAGTGAATTTTCATTACACTTTTGGTGGTAGCGCCACATTAAAGTAGCCACATGATAAATTGGGGTTTTTCCATATGATAGTTCGAAACATATGATAAATTGGGGTTTTGATTTGGGGATAACCGTGACGGGTTTCATTGCTATTTTGCATACCATTCCAAAAGCACAAGTGACAGGATAACACTCCTTCCCTCTCGTTAGAGCTCACATAGGTCACAAAGCTTACATAATAGCTGGTGGTCGTAGAGGTCACAGAGGTCACCACGAAGGTGGCAGAGGAGGTCAAGTAGTTGGAAAAGGAGGTCGAGGAGGAAAAGGAGTCACATAGGAAGTCAATGAGGTCGTCGAGGAGTTTGAGAATCCACATAGGACGCAATGCCTACAAAATTGGTCAATACCCACAAAATTCAAGGCATTGTGATCAAATTCATAGTTACATCCATTAAAATTGTTGTATTTTTGTATTTCCACATGTAGTTCTACACTTTTAAGGGCATATTTTCATGTTCTAACAACAAATTTGCATGCTTTCAAAGGAAGAATTTCACTTTTAGGCATAAATCTGCATTATTGTTGACTGTTTACTGCGTTTTATTTCAGATTATAAGTTTGTTTTTATATAACAACTATTACTTTTAGAAGTTTGGAAATTGGAAGTGTTCTTTGGTCTCTAGGGCTCATACTTCATTTCCATATTTCTTAGGGATTCCCTCTTAAGGCTAGCAAGCACTGGCCAGGAGTGAACATGAATCATGCTAGGTGACATTGGCACCTTCCCTAAGAATCTTTTAACTCTTCCAGTTTCAAGCGATAACTCTTCCAAAGTCTATATTTGGAACCTATGCACGGTTCTTGATTCTTGCACTTTAAAAGGGTTAGTTTCACTCCATGCAATTAAATGAACCATTTCAAAATAGAGCAGTCCTCAATGTTAATGTATTTTCTTTCAAATATGTATCACACTTGGTGCCATTTTGCAATATTTACCCTTAAAATTTATACATGAGGGAGGACACTAAGAGTGAGGAGACTGATATGCAAGAATCAAAACCACCTTTCGCATAGAGTGCCAATGTAAGAGATCTACATCCGTTGGAGAAAATTTCCTTTGGCTAAAGTGTCAGGTTTCAGTTGTAACAATTACGTGAAAATAACATGGTACTTATATCTAACGCTATTCCCCCTTCGTAACATTTAACACATGCCATTCATGTGGTATAGACTATAGTGAAAATTAAACCCCAGTCTTTGGTCTCCATTATTGTGTGCATAGAACATAATTCTTTCAACATAAATGTCATATTGCTTGGGTAACTATTTGGTCAAAATTTGTAGGGACTTACGTTGTACGTTATACTTTTGTACTACATGCTAGTTGAGTGGTGCATACCATAACAAGAATGGAACCTTGGTACACAAGTTATTATTTCGTTGATCTTTGCCACGTAGGCCCCGTTAACTCTACTCAATGTCTCCAACAAAATCCTGGCAAATTGGTCAAGAGGATTAAGTGGTTGGTTGCCTTGATAATTAGAAAAGACCATATTGGCTCAATTGGCTCAAGTGATAATCATAATAATGTTTTTTTTTTCTCTAAAAATTGTTTTTGATAAGGATTATAATAGGATTGAATGGAGGCTCATACTTAGCATGTGGTATGACTCCTTCTATAAAATATTTGTGGAGACTCTTTTTTGAGCCTCAACAATAATATGTGGGAATGGAAGGAATATAACCCTGATAATTTTCAGTTTTTTTAAATGTTTGCAAATCATTTCTTCTCCTTGCAAGCAACTCCACCCGCTCATGAAAAAACCATGGGACCACAGGTACCTCATACATCATTAACCAATTTAAAAAAACAAACTATCATTTAACAAAGTAAACGAACACCACGGTGAGCAGCTGTAACCACCATCGATATTGTTTGCAAAGGTAAGCAACGAAAGGCACCCCAAGGATAGAACTAAGGCGTACCGAGCCTTTGTAGTCCATACCATTCACCCGCAAGGTAAACGCTTTCAATTTTTACGACTGTGCAATGCCAATCGTTGGAAAACATAATAACAAACAATAAAAACAATTTAGAATATAACCTAGTAAAATTTATAAAATAAACAGAAAGGAAACGATGGAAATATTTGATACAACTTACCAGATGGGTTTTAATCCTGTTAGCACCTTGACCAAGATTGAAGCGCACACAAATGGCGAGAAACCAGAGCTCAATCCCTACAAATGTCGTGGAAAACAAATAGCAAACATGTTCTTAATGATGTGATCAAGAGTCTGTTATGGTGAAGAGCTAAGACTCCAGACCTGCTAAGACCGCGAACATCTACAAAATAACAAGTGTTGCAGAGATCGAGAGGGCCAAATTCTGTCAGCTCTTACCTCCACCCAACAATCCAACTATTGGAAACAAAATCGTGTTTTGGGGTATTTTGGGTTTATATGTGCTTAGGGTTTATGCCAAACCCTCCTGGCAACGAGTTTTCTCCACGTGGAATCCACTATAGTGGAAATCTTTTTACCTTTCGATATAGTTACCTTCTTTTCATCTCTGCAAAGTATTCATAGTAATACCCTTACATATGTTAAACAAACTAGTTCATGCATAAAGAAGTTTTTAAACTAGTGTATACCTAATTGCATGGTGAAGTGTGATTTGATATCATCATGCATCGAATTTATGCCTAGAATAGTTTATTTGTTATGTAACACCCCGACCTTTTGACCTCGTTACATTAGATGTATATGATGTATATATATTGTAATGATCATGGTGTGGAGCTAAAGGCCAAGGCCCTGCCATTGATCGATTATGCTATGTTTTGGATTTAAACTTGTCACCGATGGTATATCGGGGCATGCGGCATATATTATGTTGGTCATCGTGTAAATATGCATCTATAATTAATTAAATGAATCTGACCAGCTACGATCGCGACAACTAAATCGAAAGGGGCATGATTTTCACAAGGATAAGGGTGGGGGGGGAATTGTCAGACCTTTGGCCAATGAGGGAAAATACCCATGTGTCTTCTTCCCCTGTTTTATTCCAACCACTTCATTGAAGAATTGTTGCTGGTGGTTGAGGCACTTAATTGTTTTGGGAGTGGGGTGACAGAACTGTCAGTTTCTGCCTCCATGCACACTCCATCCACGTTGACTTCACTATGGAAAGAGAAAACCTTCACGCACTCTCTCCATTTCAGGGTCTCACGATTTTGCTGTTCATCCTCACGCATTATCTCCATTGTCTGATTCTCCTCATGCACAGGCTCTTGGTGGTTTGGTCTCACGTAGACATTTTATTCTCTCCACGATGGTGCTGAAGACTCACGCACGCCCAATTTTGCGTCCTCTATGTGCTCTGTTCATTCTCCACCATTGTCAGTTCGTTATTCTTCTCACGCACAGGATTTTCCTGGTTTTACCACGCAATTTTTCCTCTGCAGATTTGAGAATGGTGTGGCTCCGTTCTTTACTCACGGGCTGATTTGTGGGTTCGGCATTGTGGATGTTCATGCACGGGTCGGGAAACTGTAAATTCGTCCCCAGTATGGTCTGCGTACGTTTTTCCCCAGCGGCTTTGTTTGTGTAAAACGGACTATTGTTTTTCCCGTGTATGTTGGTAATGTATGCTGATTACATTTTGTGACTGTGTTCTTTCCCCCATGTCCACTGATATGTTTGGGGCTGTGTAATCCACTTGGGATTCGTTTTTCCCTGTTTAAGCTGTGACAGCTAATTTGGTTGCATGTGTGCAATGGTTGGTCTTCGGACTGAGTAAGGAGCAGGGATGGGGGCTTAGTTTTGCTTGGTAAACCTGGTGGCTAGAAACCACACAGACAGAGCTAGAGGGTTGGCCTTCTTCTCCATCACCCCTGAATAGCACTGGAAGGGAATGCAGGGCCTGAGGGACTGTGTAGCAGAGAAGGGACTGATTCCTTGTGTTGGGTGTGGGTGGGTGTCTTAGAGGTCCGGCTAGTTCTGGTGTAGGTGTTCTTGGCTCTGTAATGAGCTCACCAGCTTAGCATTTGAGCCTTTGCCAACTCCTTGATGGCCTGATAAACCCAACTGTGTTGGCTTGGATGTGTATTGATTATCCTTGGCTATGTGTAAGCCTGCTAGTTCCCTTATTCCTTGGTGAATCATGTCCAGCTCGGGCGTGGCAGCATTGCTGAGAGATTGAGGAGCATGCTGGCCTATGGTTGGGTGGAACATTGCAGCGACGTAGCTGGTTGCGGAACGAATTCTCCATAAAGATAAGTGATCTTGTCCATTTTTACTTCTGCAACTATGTTTACTGTTAATGATATGAAATGAACATGTTGAATGAATGCTTGAATGAATGCACGTTAATTCCTTTGTGCAAGATACATAATTGTAGTTGTGCATGTTGGATAATTGCATCTGTGCATGGTATACACTCATGTGTGCATATTCTAGTTCAATGTACAAGTTTAAGCATTATGTTTCAGCAATATTTTTTTATGCCTGTACTTGTTCATGGGGCTCTTAGCCCGGGTGGATAAAGCTTGTTTCGCGTCCTCTTCGGCAGTCGGAGGCATGGGGACGTGACATGTTATGCATCTTTATATGCCTAGGTTATATTGGATATGCATGCATAATTTATATATATTGTTAACCCTGCATCATTATATACAAAGTAATAACATTACTTTGGTTTAGATTTTGAGCTAAATTATAGTTCATATAATCAATGACCTAGCTAAGTTAATTATTATAATATTCATATGAATATACGTTTAGGATTAGGGTGCATGTTATGCAATGAACCTACATGCAGAGGTTAGATTTGTTTTATTGTGGTTTAGTATCTACTACAAATAAAAATAGTAAAGATAAATTTTAGAACTTAGGAAAGTTTGAGGTGTTTCATAGTAACTTTTCATAGTTAGAAACTAAAGGGAATTGCATTTGAATTTCAGATATTACAAGCAACTAAAACATGATCTGTAGTTATCATATATATGATAAATTGTTATAATTCAATAATCAAACGATCAACTCAAATGCTATCTAGGAAAAAAATAGTATTTGCAATAAGCCTATGAATCCTTACATATCATTAATATAGACATTCAAAAGAGTCTAGGATTATTCTTCCTAACTTACTCTTTAGTCTTCAAAGCTTTAAATATCCTACATCGAAACCTGGAAGAATGTTTACTTGTAGATCCTGTACAATCACCGAGTCTTCAATAGCTTTGAAAAATATAAGTAAGCCTCAGGATAACCTCAAGCCCCTTCAGTAAGACAAGAAAAAAAACTATCAAAATCATACACATGCTGGAAAATAAACAATTGATCTGAATTCAAAAAGTTTATAACTCATTAACTTTGAAAACTGAAAAATCCTTACTTAGTGATTACATTTAGTAGCATGTGTGTTATAAGTTAGTAAGTAATTATGTAACCCTTTAGTTACTGCTAGCCAAGAGTATTAAAACCCTAAGTTTTCTCTTAATGACCTGTCATGTCCTGTAACCTATATGAATAATGAAACTAAAGTTGTTGGTTAAACTAGCATTTTTAGGCTATGACTGAAACATTAAATGTCACTCATAAAATTTTAAATTTTTGTGAATTTTGGGGTGTTACAACATGATGAAGATTTTAATGCATGGATTGATTATTCCAAGAAGGTAATTTGAAATTGTAATGCGTGGGTGCATAATTGGCATGCAACCATTCACCCTAGTTTGCATGGAAGTTGTTTGGGCTTGTTATTAATGTATTGGGCACATGGATAGTTCAACACAGTTGTTACAATGAATCTCTCTTCTATATTGCTCTGTGTACTCTCTTATTGGGCAATATTCTTATGTTGTAAAATTCATTATTTGCAATCTATCTATTATACTCTGAAGAATTGTTGGGGTTTTTCATCCTCTTTGTTTTGAGGATTTTCCCCAAGGTACATCTTGTTTTGTGGATGAATTATTTGTGTGATTGAATTGTTATCTTGATTCCATTGTTCATTATATGATTGATAAAAGTTTTAAAGTTCATATATCTTCATATTTTCTCAAACATCAACATGGTATCAGAGCTTAGGGCATGGAGGAGTTGAGTTTGTGCAAGAAACTAGAATCCTACTTAGATCCTAAGAATTGATCAAAGTTTCGAATCCATGGAATTGATATCCGTCTGACTAGAAGAACGTCTCAAGGGTACTTCCAACTTCAACACATGGAAGGCAAGAGTATTGAAAATTCTTGAGGATCGTGACCTATATGCATGTGTGAACATACTGATGGAGAATCCATCAACTAATGTAGGGAGAGTCAATTTTTAGAAGAACAAAGAAAAGGCCAAGGGGATAATCTATGATTCAGTTAAGGACAATCTCATGTTCATGATCATTATGTTAAAGACCACAAAGGATTGTTTTGATAAATCACCAATATTTATGAAAAGAAGGCCCCAAGTCAAAAGAAGGCTTTGAAGAACAAATTGTGAAACCTAAAGAATAAGAAGGAGCTCAATGAAGGAAATATTGCCCTCATGACAAGAATGAATAAAGGGAAGAAACCTTTCACTCCAAAGAAGATCTTCCATTTGAATAAGAATGAGTTTAATGAAGGTTTTTACATATCAAAATTTCGGTGCTACAAGTGTCTAAAGAAGGGTCATTATGCAAGGGAGTGCAAAGCAAAGAAAGAGGGTGAAGATAATGTTCATGCTTCTTCAGCTAAAGAAGATGAACCTCCTCGAGAGAACTCATTCGAAGAAGAAGATGATGATTGTCGAAAGAAGTAGTCTCCTTAGTGCAAGAAAGAATTTGCTCCAATATGCATGGGATCTTTATTTCCCATGCAAAGATTCACTACCTATTACATAAGAGTAATTGTTGTAGAGAATAAAGTTGGCCTCCTGTAATCTCCGCAAGGATGCAAAGATCAAGAGTGAGACTACACAAAACAACAAAGCATATTTTTTTGTATTTTGATTGTTATATGCTTTTATAAATCAGATCTAAAGGGTTTTGAATATGTTTCATTACAGTTGTTTAGAGATCTGTATTCATAAGATTAGGAATTATGTTATGGTATAAACATGTTGAGCATATACATTATTGTTTGTCTTTTATTGACAAATAGTAGATCTCATGAAGCACATATAATGATTAAAGATATAAGGGTTGCATTAATTTATTTCATGGGATCTGAATATAGGACTGACATAATGTTGCAATTTTCATGAGATATATAGGGTTCCATAAATCTTTATAAATATAAAGCTGGATTTTTCATATGAATATGGGGCTGCATAAAAATTCATGAGATATGAATGAGGTTATTATAAAAACATCGGTTAATATATGTACATAATTGTATAAATAATTGCAAACATATTAAATTATTCATGTGATTAAATTTCATGAGATATGGTTATATTGAAACATTGGATAAAATGTTTGCATGCCTGTATGAAATATTTGTCATTGCATTGAAATGACTGGATTGTGCAAGGTTGTTGATAACTTGAGAAAATTTGGCTTGTAGGGAAAGACCATATGTTATGGCCTACAAGTAGAGAATAACATGACATTCATTCCAATGGAAAATCTTAAAAGAAAGAAGGATGTTGTGAATCGCGAAGATTCTAGGAGCAGATCTGGAGGACCCAATGTTTGTATGGGAAGAAACCTCCATCATATTTTATTCAGAAGGAATCCCTAATGTAGATAAAGAAGACTCCTAAAGGTATTTTATTTTTAAAATTCATGTATTTATAGTGGATCATGAGTCTCCAAATATGGAGGACTTGGTTTAGGATTCTAACATCTAGATGTTGAGAATGAGAAGCTAGATTTGCTAGCTCCTGAAAAACCAGTGGAACTACTTAATTAACCTCCTACTATATAGAGACCTACATGGTGCTCATATTCAGAAGGAGTATATAGTTAAGAATCTTGGACGATTCTTTATTTTAGAGGTGTAGGAGTCACTAGATAAGATTTTCCTCTATTGAGGAAAATGTTCAATAGAGTTCCTGAAAATATTTAGAAAAATGGACTATAAGTTCATGACCACACATATGAAGATAAACCTGATTCATACTCATATTTGTAGGATCTTACAAGATGTTGAGAAGATCCTAGGTATAGCTAGTTAGCACCAGGATCGAATGTATGCTTTGTAGTTATTTCATAGTTATGTACAAAAAATTATGTATTGTAATACCTACTTGGGACAAGTGAATGTGGATTCAGACATGTATCGATTAGTGAAATAAAGTTTCAAGGATATCTGGATTCTGACTAGTGTAGTGATCGAGAAATATCACACCAAATATGTTGCTCCAAATAGAGCATGTTGTAAAGAGTTAAAATATCTAAGAGGTTCCTAGCCAGTTATATCTGATACATGGTGCAGAAAGGAGAAGTACAAATCCAACACGTATCCACAGATGATAAAAATTGCATGCATTCTTTCTAAGCCTCTGTCTAGGACAAGCTTAATACAAAAACAATCCTCTAGTTGAAGAGAGAATATTGATATGTCCCCATAGGTAGTAGCAGATATAGTCCCCACCAGTTAGCCAGGCCTTAGTGAACATCATAAAGAATGACAAGATCTCAGATAACTTCTCTAGATAGTAGAGTATTCTAGAAGTCAACAAATGTTGAAGATTGAAAGGAAAGATGCAATTTATTTTTTGAAATAATATAACACATTTAATGTGTTGTAGTTATTTTTTATATATTGTGGATTGTAAATCCATAGTTTCTAGTTTAGGGAAACTACATTTTGGATCATATCTAGATGATACTCCCATGGGTAAATAGCTTGTTGGTTTCTTAAGTCACTTAGTAGACCTGTTGTATTTTATGATTATTACTAAGCATATGTTAGAGTAACTCAGAGGTACATTGGAATATGTTCTTTATTGTAATTGATACATATAGAAATATTATATAGCTTAGGATTAGGTATGTATATTGCGGCTAGTACTACAAAAGCTAATTGTATTGCAGCCAGTACTACAGAAGCAAGGTGTATGTCAGAGAGTACTACATAAGAAAAGTGTATTGTAGATAGTACTACCTGTTGAAGAGTATTGTAGCTTGGGAATCTACCCACTGGGGTGAAATACTTGAGCCTACAATAATTAGGTGTTATAGTCAAGCTTTTCGAAAACTCTATGTTTCATGTTTGGTTGAAACACATTAAGATGAAGTATCACTTCATCGTAGTCATGGTCATGTAAGGTAATAATTTAGTACATTTCTACTCGAGGGAAGATCGCAAGAATATAGATGTGATAACAAATCCTCTGTCTATAAACGAAGTATGGATACTTCTAAGACAAGCTAGTGTGGTAGAAAATTCATGGTATGGCAGAAAATTACTGGTATAATAGAGAATTCCTCCCTCACTAAGAGGGAGTGTTGAATGTATAACATCAAGAGTCATTCTATGGACTTGTGGTTTATATCTAGTGTTATCTATATCCTAATATGATTGAGGTGGTGATGTTGTGTTGTAAATTCTTGTGGATGATATCATGACTAAAGACTTGTAGTTTATATCAAGTCAGACTTGTGGTTGATATCAAGTCAAATGTTTCTCATGGGTCATTTAGGGAATGGATACTCATAGAGGTGGGTGTCCAGTTATAGAGGTGAAGTGATTTACATGTTGAAGCACAAAATTTTATATGATATATTACTAACCATGGTCATTCAAGGTGGATAAAGCTATTAATTCTCCTTTAGAGACTGATCACCTCTAGAGTGAATTACTTTAGCATATGAGTACATGGTTTGAGAGTAATATAATATGATCATAGCATGTGACAATTATTCTAAGTATAATACGATATGATAGATGATTAATGATAACACAGAGACCATATGCTAAAGATAAAGAGATAATGAGAAAATAGAATTCAAATTTGCCATGCAAAAGACTGGTTGACCTCAAGTTATAAAGATGTAGTTATAAAGGTTTAGTTAATTAATATGAATGCCTCAATAAGTTCCTTAGTCAAAGCACCAGTTGAAATATTCAATGTATGCATTTAGTTAAGTAATCAATTAACTTACAGTGATCCATGCAAAGTTAATAATAGTAAACAATTGTTTTGCATGGATGACTCTTAAGTTAGCCTGTTAACTAAGTGATCAATATTCAATTAGAGATTGAGTTCACTCCGATATCATATAAGTATCATTCAATTTCCATGATTAAAGGCATGGCATGTTATTTTTGTATGATGAATATTTCAATGCATGGATTGATTATTCTAAGAAGGCAATTCAAAATTGTAATGCATGGTTGCATAATTGGCATGCAACCATTCACTCTAGTTTGCATGGAAGTTGTTTTAGCTTGCTATTAATGTGCTAGGAACATCGAAAGTTCAACATAGTTGTTATAGTGGATATGTCTTCTCTATTTCTATGTATTCTCTCTTATCGGGCAATCTGCGTATGCTGTAAAATTCATTCTCTGCAATCTATTTATTATACTTAGAAGAATTGTTGGGGTCTTTCATTCTCTCTATTTTGAGGATTTCCCCAGGGTACATCTTATGTTGTGTATGAATTATTTACGTGATTGAATTTTTATCTTGATTTGATCTAGTGCCCAGTATATGATTGATAAAAGTTTAAAGTTCCTTGGAGCTTGATTTGGTCATAACTAGTAAGTGGTTGCAAATGTTAGCTCAACTAGTTTCTTTTACAATAAATGAATAAAATACAATATTAAGGACTACCATTCCATGAAGATTACAGACCCAATCCTAACCATTAGACAATTGTTCTAACAAAAGGGCCTGAACTAATTACAACTATACATGTGTAAACCTGCCAGGGTAATAAATTGCTCCAACATGTGGTTTGCTTAGATAATCATGTGACCACTTTAGACACAATTAGCTTATGCTTATTGCCTCCACTATTATACACATGGTTGCATGCCTACCACATGGAAAACCAATGTGTGAGAAAAATGGGGACCTAACTAAATAGTATGGCATCCTCAAACAATAAAAAATATTTTCGTTCTCCCTACAACTCCATGTTGTTTCTCAACTATATTGGATCTCATAAGGACTACCTAGGAAATAAACGTTGTGCACATCTTATAAACATTACAAAGGATAAATGTGTATGCTCATGTATTTGGGTTGGTTTGGTAGATGCTTCTACTTTCATCACCATTATTGAATCCTAAAGTATCCCTACCAACGTCACCGCGAAATTAAATGGTACATACTCACTCATGTGTACCGGTGTGTTGGACACTTCTACTACAGCGAAATTAAAATATTTTACTCAAAGAAGTCATAAGTGAGACTTGAGGAGCAACAACGAGACCAAGTATAACTTAGAGTTTGAGCACACAGAGCATGCGAGAGCCCCAAGGGTTAGCTCAATTGGTAAGACGTGCGCATACTCTCACTTCGGGGAGAGGTCATGGGTTCGAGTTTTGAGTCTTTTGGAGTTAGACTTTCTGCTAGGATGGATTTTCCGTGCATGTTTTCATGTGAAAAAAAAACAGAGCATGCGAGAGAATTTCTATTATTGAGTGTAAAAATCATCATCTTTTCACATCTTTTACCATGTATTTCATAACTTTTCCTTTGACTTTTAATCCTTTTACATGTTCTCGTAATTCCATTTTACTCAAATTTTCAAATTTTATGCTTTATGTGGGGCTAGGTTTACGATATTTTGCAATGCATTTATTTTATACTTTAGGTTAATTTATGATTACATATTAGAAAAAAACACATATCCTCACTTAGCTTTGAGAATTGAATTAGTTTACTAGTGATTACATGAATGGGACTAGTGGTTACTAAAACTTACTAGTGGTTATGAGAACATAACTAGTAATTACCGAATATGAAATATTAAATTTGTGGGTCAAATTTAAATTTATTCATTCAATCATGGAAGATTTTCTTTAGATTTGGGTTGATTATTAAATGATATTTTATGGAGAATAATCATGAAGCTTTAAAAAATACTAGTTAGCAAAGATCTTTGACATATTATGTGTTGATTTTGAGTTACTAGTTTTTAGCAAGTTGTTGAACTACATGAGAAAAATCTCGACCTACATTTATTCATTGTTATTTTAGTTTCAAAACAAGTTCATGTATAAATAAGAATTCCTTCTCCATTCCAAGACGACGATTATTGGAAAAGATGTCCAACTAATTATGTTGGAGTTAATAAAAGTTATTAGCATTTCCTTTAATGTAGATTGTCATCTTTTAGTTATGTAAATAGCATGTTTTGATTCTATAAATAGTATGCTTTGATTTAAGCTTTATGATATTGTATTTTTGTTTGATACCATGTTCTTGAGAAAATTTAGCTCAGTCCAAATGGAGCATGGTATTATTTCCTTTTATTTTCTTTTCTTTTATGCAAGTGTGTTTATTTTATGCCAATATGTTTTTTTAATTAAAGGAGTGATTTAGAGAAAGAAGAGGTGCCTAGTTACACATGTCAAAAGATAACTTGGTGGCAACAAGGTCCTACTAACATTATGGTGTTTGAGTACATGTCCATTTCTAGAATTGAATAAGCTTGATTTCAACTAATGAAGTGTGGTGTGTTTCATTTTTTTATTTGTTTTCATCTTTATTCATTGGATTATGTTTTATATACCAAAACAGAGCATTGTTGTAGAACGGTCTAGATCTTAAGAATGGAACACTTAACTGCAACTTGATTTACAACACTTCTAATATAGTTATGTTATTGATTTCCATAAGCATCTTAGGTAGACCATACTTAAAATAATTTATGCATATATTGTGCTTGCATCTCACAAGTTTACGAACTACCGAGTTGATAATTTAATGTAATGGTATTTATACATATACATCGACTAACATTGTTGGCACCGTTGCCAAGTAAATGCTAAAGGAATTGGAAAATTTCTAGTATATCATTCCATTTCTTTTATTCTTAACATTTTAATATTGGGGGAGTGAAGAGGGTAAAACACAAAGCTGACCTCACTACATGATTTTGTAGTGTAATATCCCGACGCATTCACTTTAGTGAGTCTTTATAAAGAAAAACCATGAATAGAAAAATTTCTTGGTAAAAATATTTATCAACCATTTTCACTCATGGTGCAGTAAGAACCATTCCATCCACTAACCCATTTTGTAGGAATATCTACATGAGAATGGATGCATCTAAAAAAGGAAGAAAATAAAGGATGAGGATGTTTCTCAAAGGACAATCAAACACTTCATGGTATGTTATGCAAGTTTGAATTTCAATAATGAAGTGATGATGTAAATTGCTACAAATTCATTTAGCCACTACAGGGTTTTTAAAGGTCATGTTACAATTTTTATGCAATGAGTATTAAAAAAATTTGGCGGATAGAATCATTAGATCATCATAAATACACCTACTAACAATTGCATATGCCTAACATCTCATTCCGGGAGAAATCACATGATTTTTTATTCTTGTATCAAATTGGTTTTGAAAATCTCTTGAAAATAGAGTTGGGGCATGTAATACCCCCAATTTTGACTTGGAATATATTTAATCAAAATTATGTAAATGATGAAAATATGCTAATTCATAGATTCCTAGTGTGGATCTCAAGTCCAAGGCCCGTGTAGTGAAAGAATAGGCATGTATGGTGTATATATTTTCATTTAGACCATATGGTTGGATGTCATGCTAACTCGAAATAAATGTAAATATTAAATGGCATAAATAATAAAATGGTCCAAGACGGTTGTGTAAAGAGCACTGGATGGGCTATGATTCCACCAGAGGGGAAGAGGAAAGGGATCCCATGGGAAACTATTCCTTTATCCCATGTATCGACCTTAGAACTCATCCAAATTCTACCATGTGTTTTGAATAAGCCAATTACCTCCTTTTGACTATAGAATCCAATAATTGAATTCATGAGTAAGGTTGGTGGGAAAAATCACCACATGCAGTTATTGAAGCATGGGGTCAATTGAATTCACTTTCGTGACAAATCTATTAACTGTCAGAAGTTAGTCTGTATCTACTAGCAGTCCTTTCTTCTATGGCCATAAGCTGTGTTAGTTGTATTTTCACCATTATCTCATATCCCTTGGAGTTAACCATGATTATCTCATTCTTTCATGCAGCACAACTCTATGCATAACTCTCCATTGTTGTTCATGACCATTACCAAACTTTGTAACCTAGAGATTCGAAATTAGATACAACACTACAGATTGGGAAGGAAAAATGGATGGTTGTAGGTGACCGTAGAGGTTGGGAAAGCTAGGAACCATTACCCATTGAGTTTTGTCACTCACTGGTGATTGACAAGCCATGAATTAATGCTACAGGTGGTTCTATAACAACATACACTAGATTGACCTCCTTCTATGCACACATTGGAAGCACTTGGCAATATGGATTTTCCAAGAGAACTGTGAATTAGCGAAGGGGATGCATGAGCTAGAAGGGTGTTGTGTGGGGTAGGTGGTGTCATAGCCCAGCTTGGGTGTAACCTCTTAGAAAAATGAGTATTTGTTGGAAAGAGTGCCTACAATTGGGTGTAAAATTTTGCTTACACCGTCGATTTTTTGGATCTATGTTAGATAAAGATGAGTATTCTTTTATATTTCAATGTGCAATGTTTTTAATTGATGCCTATGATGATTGAATTCATATATGCCTGCTAGATGTATGTGGATAAATTTTATTTTCATTGTGTATGTTATATATGCATGTGCACACATATTTTAAATGTTATGAAATAGTAATTTTCCTATGGGGCAAAATTTGGAAACCCAAATTTAGTTAACGCCCCCTCTCATTGGTTGGATTATGTGAAGGGGACGCTAAAGGAAAGTTAAATTTTGAGGGGTAAAATGAAGTCATTCTAAGAACATGTTCCTATGGAATACAGCCCTTGGAATATATTTTAATTAACAACTTAAATAACCTCATTTCGATGTCATATGAAAATTTTTATGACCAATTTAGTAATTGTTGGTCATAAAATCAACATTGTGACAATTTTACATCTTGATTGTTCACTAACATATTTCATACGTCAAATCATAACATATTAAAAACTTTTTTCTAAGTGAGATATTTATTAAATATAGTTTAAGACACAATTTTAATCACTTCACTTGGAGGTTAAGTGAAAAAGTTATGCCTAAATTAGTGATTGTATGTCTTAAAACTAGCACAAAGAAAACTCAATCTCCCTAACTGTTCATCAAATGTTTGAGATAGGAAATTGAATAATTTGAAAAAATATATATTATTATGGAGATATAATGTGGATATAATAGAATATAATTTTATATCCAAGTGGAATCACATCAATATGACCTTAAAAAAACGTTATGCTCAAATTGGTGATTGTTGGTCTAGGTAGAAATTCACAAACAACTCCATCAAAGAGGTTGTTCATCAACATATTTGACACATCATTTTAAATAACTTTAAAAACATGTGTATATTGGATATATCCCTATACAAATACTATAATATGCATTTGGAATCACTCTAATCAGACTTAAACGAAGTATTTATCAACAAAACAACGTTGGGCTGTCTAGGTCGCCATCACTCCTCAACAATTTTATGTCTATATTTCATTTGTTTTAAAAGCACTACTTGTAAATTATTTGCATATATTTTAGATGAAGAAAGACCCATCACCTCTCTTCTTCAATGATCTCATGTGTTATTGTGGGTAAGTGCTAGTTTTTTTGCATGTCACTGGAGGATTCGAAAAGGTCAAATCTATAGGTGAGTGATTTTCAAAATTAAATTGTGAAGATATATGAACGAGGGAATAGAATCCAAAAATTTCAAGCCAAAAATGTGTGACATCATGATATGCCAAACAAGACATGTTCAAAGCTCAAAATCCTTGTTGTTTTCTATAGGTATATTCTAGTTTCTTCCCAACATCACCGACAACACTAAAACTTTTCAAGATGGATTGAGATGAAGGAAAAATAATAAGTGCTATGAATACCAACATAAAATAACAAGTCAAGTTCCATACCATGTCAAGTCACATCCTACATGCTATTTAAACTAAGGAATCCTTCCAAAGGCCCTGCTTTTGACTATGCATGGTATGCCCATATGTTTCATTATTCCAAGATTAATAGCCCATGCATCTTGACGTCTAAAATTTCATTCTTTTTGTAGACCATCTTAAATTTTTTATGATACTAATACTACTAGATTATGAATTCAACCCATTTTTCCTCCATGCATTTGCATACTTCCCCGCTCCACCCATACTTGATCATGCAATAACGTAGAACTTAGTTACAATATTGAGCTACCTTATGTTCTTCCTTCCTTTTTTCAAATAAAAATTGATGGGAAATATGTATTGGGCACCAACAGATTGTGGAGTTCTTGTAAACCAACTTGCTTGTGCGAATTCCTTAAGAATAATAATTTATGAATGTGAAAATTCTTTGGGCGCAATAAGACAAGTCTTTTTTGAAAACCAACATGTTGGCGGACAAGATTTGCAAATAATTAAAGTGAAATTAAAATGCCATCTGAACTCCATTTCTCCTTATGTCTCAAATTTTTAAGACTTTTTGATCTGTCATTAAGACCCAAATCTAAATCTGCCACTCATCAAGTTACAAGTTTCCAAGTTTACAACAACTTAGAAGTACCACATGGTCCAGGTTCTATCTACTCAACTCAGTTCAACTTTCCACTGTGGACCAACTCAATACCTCATATATTAGTTACAAAAGGTGGTCGCTTCACATATCATGTTACCAATCTCTAGATTCAAGTATCACATGATCAAGGTTCCCCAATGTTCTTTCTCACAACATTTGACACCAAATGGACTCCTCAATTTTCATGCCTCGATGTCACAAACTTGTTGAAAAACTCATGGACCTCTCAGGTAGGTGCATGTATTCTATTTTCTCATATCTAGTCAATAATTTCATTAAATGTTAGAACAAGTGTATTTGAAAATTTTCCTATGCATTCCCTTGTACTCATATGAATTACATGTTTGTCATTTTTTTTCAAGGATAAAAAACACCTTTAGTCTGGGGGAGTTGTTTGTACCTTTTAAAGACATATCCCATATTTCCTTACCGCCTCTTGATTCCATATCCCATATTTCCTTACCGCCTCTTGATTCCATATCCCATACTCTTATACGTGTTGGTTGTGGAGACCGGTCTTCTTGATTCAGAGATGTTATTTTTCAGTTGTGTTTATACCCTAGTTTTACTGTACACTCGTCCCAACAGGGGGGTGCAGGGGGGCATCATCCCTCTATGGGGGTCTGGGGGCTAACAGGCCCCCACCGGGGGTTTAGGGGCGAAACCCCGAAAATAAATTTTTGGGATGTTTGTTGGACAACAGTTTACGGCCCAATGTTATTGGGTGACCTATGGTATTTTCCCATGGTAATTTCCCTATCAAAGGAAAGCATTGTAATATGGTTGTGTATTGTATTGTAGCATTGTAAAATAATCTATGTGATTGTGCGAGAGAGACTGTGAGAGAGTGAAGAAGAAGTGCAGCGGGTTTGTTGTTGGTTGTATCCATTCATTTTGATGGATGGTATGATAATAAATGGATTGACAATCTATGTGTGGACGTAGCCGGTCTTGGGTGAACTATGTTATATTGGTGTCTCTCTTGTAATGTTTTAATATTTTCATCTTGTTTATCGTTATTTCTCTGCGATCTTGTTTTTCTAACAATGCTCTCGTGATTCCCCACATATGATTGTTGTTGTTCTTGTAACACCCTCATCGATTTCCCATGTGGTCCTCATTGGTTTGCATATGAGCACCACTCTAAATCAAAATCCAATGGTTTGGGAATGATTATATAGATAATATGGGAATGCTTAAAAAACTGTCAAGATTCAAGAAAAGAAAGCATTGATGACATATAAAGTTGGCCAAAGTTCAAATCTATTTGATAACCCCAATGCAAATCCAGTAACCCTCCTCCATGTTTGAAATACTTGTGAGCTTCCAAGGAAAATTCAACATATGATTTTTTTACCTAGAATCCCTAAGATAATGTCATGTTCAATAATTTGACTCCACGCTAAATAAGGGCAACATTATATCTTCGTTAAACCAAAATTCAAAGGCAAAATTTTAAAATTGTCAAATCTGCTTCAAGTCACATTTTGCACAATATTTGCATGCAGTTGAGGACAAATCAAGGAAAACCAAGGCAAGGGTTGTGTGACCAATATAAACATTTAGGTAATGATGTGTGTGAAATTCTCAAAAATGCACAAGGAGGGTTGTGCAAGCATGTTTTTAAGGAACTTTTCTACTTTTTACCTTTGTATACAAGTAAGCTAGAATTTAAGTATTTTTGCACAACTAGATATTTTCTTCATCAAACTGACAATTCAGAATTGCATTTTAGGTAGAAAATTTAAAATACATCATGCCCAACTTCAAACATTCAATTTGACCTCACTTTTATCACTTGGGAAAGTTCGGAGGAAAAAGGGAAAAACACTAAATAACGAAGATGGGGCAGAGTTCTAGATTTTGTTTAAAGGACAATTGATAAAGTTGCATAGATTCAATTGAGGCATGGAAAGCCAAAATTCTTCATCCGTTAGAGATTCAATCTAGTACCAAGTTGATAAATTTGCATAGAAGTTGTGAAGGAAACAAATTGCTTGCAAATCAATTTTTCTCATCAGATTGATCTATTTAATCACCAATTCAATTAAGATATACAATTGATGATTGTCCACTGAAGTGATACAAACACATATTACTCAAGTGGAGCACGCAAACCTATAGCACAATGGTAAAAAAATTCATATTTTGTATTATACATTGTTATTCAAGGCTCACTAACGATTCAACCAAATTTTCTATTGAGAAGATTGAATCTACCAATCTTGCATCTCCATTTTGGATATGCTTGGAATCTTATCTGATAGAAGACCTAGGTGGTTTTGATCAAGACCTTATATTCCAAATTCAAGATTCATGTAACCAATTACCAAAATTGTTTCATGTAATTGATTGCCAAAACCTGTTTCCGTAGCTCAAATCCAAGGTTCAAGTGGTTGTGATTGTCTAAGAAAGATTATGCCACATGGGTTTTTCCAACGAACATCCCAATATGGTTCCATGTTATTAAGATCAACCCCAATATCAAATTAAGACACCAAAATCCCCTAATTAAACCTACAAGAAAGCATTGTTATATTCATGATGTTCTAACAATGGATGAGCTTAACATTAAGGTGAAGGAGATATTTTCATGCACTTGGTGTCATGAAAATATTGAACGATAACGACAATCATTATAATGCCCTTCAATATGGAACCATGTGGATATAAGTCATGGCATCGTGAACCGAAGGAATATAATTGAATCATGTTACCACCATCATATCTAGTTAATGAATGGTATGGTAGAATGCTAGCACAAAAATCTATTCTAAACATTGGGGGGTTTGCAAAATAAAAGTCCTAGAAGTCCTTGTAGTGGCAATCCAAAACACATTCAGAGAACCAAAACAACCATAACATTTAGTTACGTGCTAACAATGACCAGTTGATGAGATTAGGAGAAATAGAGAGGCAAATAAATCCATAGGCTTCATCTAACCTATTATGCCACTTAGCTTTCTCGACACTAGCATTAGGCTCATTCTCCAAAGCCAAAGAAACTCTAGATAGTCCCTTACTGCACAATATAATGCCAATTTTGGATTTCCATTCATGATAGTTGAAGGGATTCTGGATCATAGCTGAATAGGAATCCATGCTAAGAAGTCGATGTACTCAAGAAGATACTCTTTGCAACCTACACAAATAAAAACTAGGAGAAAAATTTGTAAGCTCAATTCAAGTTCTTTTTTCAGAGAGGAATAGGATACTAGATGAGCTCTGATGTAGAGAACTTATAGATCCTCAACTCTGTAGAAATTAAAAAACCTTGCACTCTGATACCATGTATAAAAAAGAAAATCTAATATTATGAAGAAATAGATCCTTGATGCTAAGAAGACGCATAGGATGTAGATCTAGCTACAAGATCATTCTCACAATCATGCACAAGGAAAATAGAGAGAAGACTAACGAGACTGAATACAAGAGAAGTGATCCAATATCTTTCCAAGTATTATTGATCAACTGATTTGATAATTATAACAATAGTAATACATCCTTATAAAGGGAAATTGAGTTGCTAGAAGACAATTCATGCTAGCTCATAAAGTAGACTTACTAAAATATGATAAACCCCAATAGGTGACTAAAGCACTTTCCAAATCTATCAAGGACCCCACGAATTGGATGAATAATGAGTGAGTTGTCCCGAGTGATGGAAAAACATGCTAATCATGGAATCTAGAGAGAAAATCATGGAGGATGGAAACAAAATATAATAGTTGACTAGTTGAATAGCTTTACCTTATCCACTGCAAGGCAGGAATAAAGTAGGATAAAAACAAAATATGCAAGAAGGCGCAGTTACTAAATCTGGTAGTCAATAAAGTGGGCATGATCGAACTAGAATCAGGATAAATGCGCTCCTAACATATATATGGTAAATATTGACCAAGTGGTGCAAGTGGATTCCAACTATTTAGGCTAGTGGATAGGAAATTAATAAAAAAATGATTAAATATTGTAATTCTAAGTATGGAGTGGGCTTATATAATATTCTAACAGTTAGGATGGTTGAGTGAAATACCTGTAAATTCTTAGAGGTGATATTTTGGCTAAGAATTATAACAAATGGGTTGTGGGATAAGAGACAAAAACCTATAGGTGTTTCCTTTTCCATGGCGGCCTCATAACCTAGCTTGGGGGTGTTAGGATTATTAATCCTCCCTTGGTGAAATGTCTATTATATTAATTATTTCCTAACTTAGGAACCTTAAATTAATTAAATGGATCCACTAGTGCAATTGGGTCCACTTGTCCCAATGGGGCCACATGTACCAGTCATTGAAGTGTGGGGAACACTACTAGCAGTTAACTGCCACTTACTGCATGTGCATGCATCAGTTAGGGCACCTACTAGACCAATCCCTACATTTTAGGAGCCACTGGCAGTCCCGACACCAACCTACTTCAGTCAGTTGGTGTTAGCACTAGTTATTCTTAGTTAGCCCTCAGTTACAATCAGTTACTTCACAATCGGTTAGGCTAGCACCACTAATGCATGGATAATGCATGGTTGCATGGGGAGGAGCGCTTTTCCTACCTACCTCACTCTCAGTTGCACTGAGTTAACTATTACTACTTATTGGAGTTATTTGTCATCAGGGAGTTGTCTATTTGGACTCTGATATTGATTGGGAGACCTTGAGTTAGAGATTCAGTTAGATACAGTCTTATCCACTTGGAGGATTCAAATTCATTATTCATGCATTCGAATTCTACCTATGTAAACTACATTGTAACACCGGATATTATTATGATGAATATACTGTAAAGTCCTGAGAAATTCTTGTTTATTTCCTGTGTGGTTTGTCTTATTGGATTTGTATTTTCATTCTCCATTCGATTGCTGCAACATAATTAGAACTCTCTGCCTAAAGCTATAAATGGCATTCAAATTCTAACATGGTATCAAATCCTTCTCGGGTAGGTTTCATGCTTGTTTCTCCTCATCGAACATCAGAAGCAGTTGGGTTTCCACAGAAGTACCCTATGAAAATTTGCTAGCTCTGGATTCATTCAGAGTAATGGAGAGGGCGTGAGGGACCCTGACAACATGTTCATGTCTGGAGGAAAAGCATGATTCTAACAGTTCTTATGTTTTAGTGTTATTTGCAGTGAAATTGACAGGTGCTACGTAGCTTGAAAGAAGTATTTGCAGTCTCCCTGCCGGAGCAATTATGAGTTCTCAAACTCCTGAGCCATAGATCCTCAAAACTTCCAATTACCTTGATTAGAGGATTGATATGCAGCTGGCCTTGTGCAAGAATGGCTACCACAGGATCATACATGGATGGTAGGTTGAGCCTCATTAGCCGGTAGAGCGGAACAAGTTCCTAAACCGTTGTGATGAAGCATTTGGGTACTTATGTACTTATATTTCTAGAGATCTCCTCTTTCATCTAGAAGGATTGAGGACTCCCAGAGAAGCCTGGGAGAATCTTGGTATCTTGTTTTACAAACAAGATGAGCTTCGGGGACACATTTTGGAGAATGAATTGGTATCTTTACATCCCAGCAGTTTCGAGACTATTGAGCAATTCTTCTCCAATTTCAAGTCTCTAATGCTACAATGCAGACAGTGTGGGATAGAGCGGAAGGACAAGAAGAATTTCCTTTCAATACTCAACAATATAGGTCCTGACTACTCTGTCTATGTCTCTATGTTTCATTCCAAGTGGGAAATCTTTCCTGATTGGAAACTTTCTTCTTTAGATTCATTCTCTGAGTCCTTAATCAAAGAACAAGACAAATTGATTTGAATGGGAGTCATCCAGAATTCCAAAGATCAAGCTCTCTTTGTTACTGACTCTTCCAAAGCGCAAGCAAAGGGGAAATCAAAGAAGAAGGAGCCAAAGGTAGTTGATTCGAAACCTAAACCAAATCAGTAAGCTTCCGAAGGGGCCTCCAGCTCTAAGAAGAAGAAATTTGAAAAGAAGCTATGTCCGTATTGTGAAAAGGGATACCATCTTGAAGAACATTGTATGAGGAAGCAACCTGATGAGATGTCTGCTCTTCTCAAGCAACACAACATTGCTCCTCCAAGAGAAAAGAAGCCTGATGAAGAAGCACTGACAGAATATGCCGAAAGGTGTCATGCTTTGAAAGCAACTCTCTCTCCATCCTCTGCATACATTATAGATTCTAGAGCCTCCAACCACATGGTTTCCTCCAAAGAATACTTCTCTACTCTTTCACTATCAAAGGGGCTTAATATTCACATGGGAGATGATTCCCAAAGTCCAGCAGAAGGAAGGGGCTCAATCAGAGCAAAGAATTGTGAGTTCAAGAATGTATTATATTTGCCCTCTCTTGTTGCTAACATGTTATATGTTTACCAGATGACCCATACAGGCTCTCCCAAGAGGGTCACATTTGATTCAAACTTAGTTGAGATTACAGAAAAAGCCACTGGAAAGCTTGTAGCGAAAAGTATTTCAAATCACTCTACCAAAGCTTATGAGTATTCACATTTCTTACATGTTTCTCCTCCTAAAGCTTTATTGTCTCATGCTAACAACACTAGCAAGATTTGGCATGAGAGATTTGGCCATCTCAATTTCAAATATCTAAAGCAGCTCCACAATGATAACATGGTTGAAGTTTTTCCCTCCATCCAAAATTCCAATGGAGTATGTGTTGGGTGCTTGGTAGGTAAGCATCCATAAAAGAAGTATGATGTTGGGAAGGCTCATAGAGCTGTCTCTACTCTTGATTTGATACACAATGATGTAGCGGGACCTATGCCCACAAAATCCATAAATGGTTGCAAGTATTTATTGACCTTTATTGATGATTGTTCTAGGTACTTCTGGATCTACTTCATGAAACTAAAATCAGAAGTTTTTGAGATTTTTAAAAGTTTTAAAGCTATGGTTGAGAACAGTTTTAATAAGAAGATCAAGTCAATAAGATCCAATGGAGGAGGAGAATATGTCAAAATATATTTCCAAAATTTCTGTGAATCAAAAGGGATTTGAATGGAACACTCGGTTCCATACACACCACAACAAAATGTTTTGGCTAAGAGGAAGAACATATCACTAAAAGAGATGGAAACATGCCTTCTCCATGGCAAGCATCTACCTCCTTCTCTTTGGGTCGAAGCAGTAAAATGTGCTTCGTATTTGCAGAATAGGGTGCCCCACAAGTTAGCGGTTGGGGTGACTCCATTCGAAGCATTGCATGGGTATAAGCCCAATGTCTCTCATTTGAGAGTTCTTGGTTCCAAAGCTTGGGCCAGGATACCACTTGACAAGAGAAAGGCCTTCCAAGCCCAAAGTAGAAAATTCATTCTGCTGGGATATGCAAATGATGCAAAAGCTTACAAACTGATGGAGGTTGCTACCAGAAGATACTTCATTGAAAGAAGTGTCTAGTTAGAAGAAGATCAGTTGCATGATACTCCTCTAATAGCACTGGAAGGTATAACTATTTCTCCTTCTTTTTTTGATGATGATGATGTGCTACAGGTTTCATATTCAGATGAAGAAGATCACATACAACATGATCTTGTTATTGAGGACGGATATCAAGAGATTCTAGATCCAAATCCAGTACCCATTCCTAATCAGAAGCCTAAACAAAGATGGACTCAAAAGCTTCTTGATGCAGCTTGAAGTGGTGCTGGAGTTCTAGAAGACAAAAGAAGAACTAGGTCCCAATATCAGAACGAGCATGATGCACTATCTCTCATAGATTCACTCTCTACAGAATGGTGCAACAAAGTTCCAAGTCGGTGCTACTTGATGATGGCGAATGATCAACTACATGGTCCACAGAAGCAAAGATTTGATCATTCCCTACCTTCACCATCCAGCAAAACCAAACAGATTCATCAGTTTAGAAGTGCATTGAGAGGTCCACTGATGGACCATGCTGCTACATAGAGCTGCAAGTTTTTGCAGCAGTGTTTTTCTCAAGTTATTTATCTAAGGAGGAAGCTTCTTTCATTTAAAGATTGCTTGCAGATTGCTATTTTCCTGCTTATTTTTGAGGGGGGGGGGGGGGGGGGTTCCCATGAGGTTTTCTCCTGTTTCCTCAGTTGTACTAAGAAACATTTTTTATTATCTTCTAGATAGTATTTGGGTGACATATGGTCTTGTTACCAGGGCACACAGTTGTCCAAGTTAGGATTCAAGGGGGGTGTTAGGATTATTAATCCTCCCTTGGTCAAATGTCTATTAGATTAATTATTGCCTAACTTATGAACCTTAAATTGATTAAATGGGTCCACCAGTGCAATTGGGTCCACTTGGTCCAATGGGGCCACATGTACCAGACATTGAAGTGTGGGTAACACTACTAGAGGTTAACTACCACTTATTGCATGTGCATGCATCAGTTAGGGTGCCTCCTAGACCAATCCCTACATTTTAGGAGCCACTGGGAGTCCCGGCACCAACCTGCTTCAGTCAGTTGGTGTTAGCACTAGTTAGTCTTAGCTAGCCCTTAGTTACAATCAGTTACTTCATAGTCAGTTAGGCTAGTGCTACTAATGCATGGATAATGCATGGTTGCATGGGGAGGAGCGCTTTTTCGACCTACCTCACTCTTAGTTGCACTAAGTTAACTAGTTGTTACTACTTGTTGGAGTTATTGGTCATCGGGGAGTTGTCTATTTGGACTCCGATATTGATTGGGAGACCTTGAGTTAGAGATTTAGTTAGATACAATCTTATCCACTTGGAGGATTCGAATTCATTATTCATGAATTTGAATTCTACCTATGTAAACTACATTGTAACACTAGATATTATTATGATGAATATACTGTAGATTCACGAGCAATACTTGTTCATTTCCTGTGTTGTTTGTCTTGTTGGATTTGTATTTTCATTCTCCATTCCATTGCTACAACATAATCGGAACTCTCTTCTTGAAGATCTAAATGGCATTCAAATTCTAACAGGGGGTGGTATCTGTAGTTGATACCTATGGTTGGGTGGAAAACCTCTCTTGCGCAACAAGTTGCTTGGATTTATTTGTTAAAAGATAAGTATTCTCATGTATATAAATGTGGAGTGAGTGTTACTTCATGATGTATATATGCGTGTTTATGTATGAGTGTTATTCCAAATATTGTTCCAAGTTAGGGATACCCCCTTCAACATATGGAATCTCATTATCAAATTCATGATATTTCTTTACATGGGTAGATCTATCCAAATGATCGAGTTGCCCCTCAACAATCTTTTCATTTTTATTAATTTCAAGAAAAAACACATAACTAGAAAGAATAAAAATTTTATTTACCTCATCATAAAGACGATATCCCTTGGTGGTATTTGAGTACCCCAAGAAGATCCACTTTCAACTTCTTGCGCCAAATTTATTTCTCTACTTCTTAGGAATTAAGGCATAACATGTGGAACTAAAAGCCAAGATACCTCACCAAAGGAATGCAAATATACCATATTTAATACGAAGACTTATTTCCAAGAGCATGAGATGGAATTATGTTTCGGAAATACATCACACACATAATTGTGTCACCCTAAAACATCAATTTCACATTCTTGAAAAATAGCATGAAATGTAC
Source organism: Pseudotsuga menziesii (assembly GCA_001517045.1). Classification (NCBI taxonomy): domain Eukaryota; kingdom Viridiplantae; phylum Streptophyta; class Pinopsida; order Pinales; family Pinaceae; genus Pseudotsuga; species Pseudotsuga menziesii. Next base: position 28,610 of record LPNX011093251.1, on the reverse strand, counting down.
CATATTCAAGGGTGTTTTGTTCATTCTTTCGGCTACACCATTCCATTGAGGACTATCTAGAACAATAATTTAATGAATAATCCCGCATTGGCATGGATAGTTTTCAAAATCATTAGAAGTGTATTCCCCTTTGTTATCACTATGAAGAATTCCAATACGAGGCTGTGCTTCATTTTCAATCCATACATGATTTTTTTTAATGTTTCAAATGCTTTAGATTTATGCTTCAATACATAACCCAACATATCTTGGCGTAATAATAAATAAAAAGATGTGATATATTTATTTCCATTAGCAAAAGCAATAGGCTCAGGGCCACACAAATCAAAGTGCATCAACTCTAATTTTATACATGCTCTAGAATTGGAATCAAGAAAATATGTCTTATTATATTTGATAACAATATAGGAATCGCATTGCTTTAAATTCCTTGGAATTGTGGGAAAAACAGAAACACCATTCTTTTTTAATAAACAAAGACTATCATAATATATATGCCCTTATCTAGCATGACACAAGAAACTAGATGACAATATACCTTCATCATGGTGATAGAGCCATACAAAATTATATGCCCTCGTAGATGTCCCCTTCAACTTGAATCTCTCATCTTCCTGTCATGTTGACTTGATTGTTAGAAGATCTATTTATCTCAACTTTTCCATCGACCATGTAAATGGAATGGAATTGATGTCGAATGTGCACACGAGACTGCAATTTCCTCTGCAACTATGAATGATAGAGAAAATTATACAACAAAAAATATGGGAATCCATGAAATTTGAGTTTGATGGTGCCAATTGGGCCCTTCAACTGAAATTGGATTTACATGTAAAGTATACCATATGTTCTACATTGTCATTCAATTCTTTAAATATTTTTTTCCTAAAATTCATGTGGAAGGTAACACCTATGTTAAGTACCAAAGTGTCTCTCAAAGAAGAAAATGAAGTGTTGAATAGAACTTCATTTATACCAATATTGCAATGTGCAATAATAAAATAAGCAAATTCATGAGCTTTACCTTATTCAAGAGATTTACCTTTTTCTTCTTTCTATTCCTTCTTCTCTTTGATTTTCTCCCATGTGGTCCAACATATCTTTGCATCAAGTCCATTCATTCCACAACCGACACAATTGAACAAATATCTCACCTTGATTATGTCTACCCCCTTGGATTTGAAATTATTTATTTCATGTCCTCTCTCATTGCCATCTCCTCTAGAGGAATCATGTGATTAACTCTTCCTTTTCTAAGCAAGGTGCACAGTCTCTCCAATGGGTTGAACCATATTCTTCCCAAAGATTTTCTCCACCAAAGAGTCAAATGTGAGGGACTTCAATTGGACACTAGCTTGAAGTGATTCAAGATAGTGGGAATATGCATGGTAGAGTACCTTGATTGAGGTTGTCATATCAATGTATACATTCACAATAGGGGCATCGATTTCATGCATAATGGATTTAATTTATGATGCTAAATCCATGGGATCATTATCCTTTAACTCTAGGATGAAGAGCTTCAAGAATAATTGAATGATCTCCAATTCTGATTGTGAGTCATACAAATCCTTCAATTTCTTCATAGCACCATAAGAATCCTTAATAGATATGATATGATGACTCACCTAAAAAATCAATGCATATGCTTTTATATATTTGTTCTTCCATAATGCAAGATCTGTGTATATTGTAGGTTTTGTAAGTGCAACACCATTCTCTCCTTCACTAGTGCCATCCCACATAACATTAAAAATAAGAGTGTGCTTGATCTTTCTTAACCATTCTGGGTAATTCTCTTTGCCACTAAGAACCACACCGACAATAGAGAGAAGAAAATTCATTTTCAAGAACAAAATCACTTCAAAATTGTAAGCAACACCAATTATGATTCTTCTCTTAAGTAGAATATACAAAGCTAGTTGCTCTTATCTTTGCCAAATTGTATGGGATTGTCAATTTCTAGGCTATTGAGCTGCCATTTGTACCAAGCAGAGTCGGATTCATAGGAGAATGAGTCTGTAGCAACCAAGTGTGTGGAGGTATGTCACTAATAAGTGCAATTCAAAACAATTAATACTTCGAAAATCATTTTTCCATGTGAATACAACAACCAAACAATCATCCCCATCCATCGGATCTAACCTGTGAGATTTATGGTTGTAGTTTTGTAGTTGTTGCAAACAAATACCACGATTTCTAATTATATAGAGGGAAATTCAAATTTAGGGTTTAATGAAACAATGACAACTAAAGAACTGCCAAAGCTTAGCTTAAGGGGTCGTACATTCCGATTTCTGACTTGGACACACCGAAGAAACCTTAATTGAGATTGTATTCCTTCACCACAGCTTGCACTCAACAAATTTGAGGAGTTACAAAGAAAAAACAATTAAACACACCTATACATGGGTCATATAGGCAATGGATGAGTGTGGGGGGTGTTTCTCACTTGGGTAGTGGCCTGTGGGAAGGAGGAAAGTCGTGGAGCAAACCAAGGGATCATGGGGTTATAAGAAAACCAACACTTTGATACCCTTGTCAGGAATTGAGTAAGCCCAAACTAGATTGAATTCTATTAATAAGGATCATATATATGTAAACACATTTAGAAATGACCTTTGTTTTTTTTCTCTATTAAAAGGAAACTAAGAAATATACTAATCCCTGCTTGTTTTTCAAATCCAATGAAGAGAATAGAGGGGAGGAAAGGAGGAAATGGATGGCGAGAACTATATCACTTAGTGCTCATTTTTCAAATCCCCTAAAAAGAATAAATCAGAGGAAAGGTGCATGTGTTGGGGTAAGCCATTGAATTCATAGAAAGGAAAGAATGCTAGCCATACCCAGAAGCCATCGGTTCAGTCAACTCCCAAGGATAGAATAGGGAGAGTATATGTGATTTTCATTCAAAAGGGTTATTGGAGGTGTCATTTAGAGAGCCCCAGGCCGCAAGTGCAACACATCAAAATCAAAATTAGAAGAGAGAGATCTCATACCCTAGATTCAATCTTAAGAGGTTGGAAAAATTATATTATATCATGGCATTAAGAGGTATGGACTTAAAATATGTTAAGTTAGTGGATTTTTATTGCCATGTTAAGGAGATGGAGGTGTCCAATATTTAAAGGCAAGAGATTAATTCTATTATAAAGAAGTTGGATCAAATGGAAGGTGATATAATGCTTTTATCAATGCCATTCTCACTTCAAATGAAAAGGACATTGTTAAGGAAGACAAGTCAAGAAAGGAGTCTTTGAGGATGGAAGTTGGAACTCCTACAAATCCCATTCACATAAAATATGAAGCCCAAGGATGACCTCCAAGATCATTATGCCACTAGGTCTTTTCACTGATATAGTAGTGAGTTTAAGTACTATTTTTGTTGTTGGTTGTATGCACACAATAACATAGTTAGTGGTTAACTCCAAAAACCTTGGTTAAATTTTACTTCAACCTACCAATATTTTCTACAAATCAAATCATAGGTTAACACTTATATTTTTACATGAGCCTAGTTTCACTAACCCTCACCCTCCCATAATTTTAACTTTAAAAATGTTAAAAATAAAAACAAATTTAGTCAACTTTATATCATAAAATTAATTGACATAACATTTATGTTATGTTATGGTCATATTTGACTGAGCTAAGCATTATTTTCTTAAATCTCAATATCATAACACTAAAAAAAAATTATATTTTATTAATTTCTATGGTTCAAAAGAAATCTTAATATTTATATCTAATAATATTTATATCTATAATATTTATATCTATTTTAGAAGAAACTATGGTAAGGAATTATATATATAGATAATATGTAGATATATCTTTTTGTTTATCTTTTGATTTGTGAAATATAGTTTATCAGACAAAGTTTTATAGATTTTTATAGTACATGTTTATAAATGTTTATTTAAAATTAAGTTAATTTAACATTTATTTTTCATTATTAATAATATCATATTGTGCTTTTTTTTTCAAAAAAAAATAGCTATTCATTAATTAATATGAACCATATTATGCAAAAGGGTCATAGCCAGGCAAAAGCATCACTTCTTAGTGTGTTCCCTATCATAGTTCATTAAAAATGATTAAGACAAAAACACTGGTTTACAACAAAACAAAAAAACAAACTGTCATAAAAGATCCATTGAGAAAAAAGACTATCAAGTAACATATAAGAAAAAAGAGGAGATCGAAAAACCAGTGTAGCTGATCTTGGAGATCAAATTCAATCTTGATACACCATGGCCACTGGAGGTTTAGGCTATGCAATCACAAATGTACTTAAATGTTTTTAACAATATTAAACACATACACATTGCCAAAAAAAGTGGGTACGAAGTTGCTTCACAATTCTTGCTTTTTATATCTTAGGTAACAATGATCATACAGACCATCTTGAACAATAAAACAAATTGATACATGTTCTTAACTTCAAGAGTGTTCTTCTTAGAGAAAATTTTATTTTCTTTTTATTGCTTTTTTTTAAACATTGTCATACTATTAAGTGCTAAAAATCCACGATTCACTTAAGTTTGATGGTAGAAATTGTGTCATTTGAAATCTACTTAAACAATTAAACAAATTGATACATGTTTTTAACTTCAAAAGTGTTTTTGGGAAGCTTTTTTTTATCATTATTTTTTAAAACATTGTAGTTCATGATTCACATAAGTTTGATGCTAGAAATAGTGTTATTTGGAGGTTGAAAATTTTCAATGTTTTAAAATAGCCCTAATTGTAGTTCTATGTGTTGAATTTTATATCTTGGATAGTGTTTTCAACAATAGAGGTGTGTCATTTTAATTGGAAATATGTGTAATAATGATTTTTGATAGTTTCTGAATTTTCCCGAATGATTTGAGAAAAAGATTGATTTCACTTTACAATGTTTTTAATAATTAACTCATTTTAAGATGATCTTAGGCATTGATGGAGAAGGTGATACTTCTAGTCATGGTCATCCAATCTCATGTGAGAAGATTATAAAACTAGATCGAAGACACCATACTTTCTCTGAAATTTAGTTGAGTTTTCTTAACCTAGATTGTAAAACTATTTGGTGAAGATAATAAAATTGGTATCTCTTGAATGCTGGTTTTCCAGGGAGTTAGGGTTTCCAGGGTAACAATTGTGTCATTGTGTGATTGATTTCTTTACTTTTATTTCCATTGTGCAATTTTTACTGGAAGTTAATGTGTTGCTCATATTAAATTCATTTACTACAGTGATTAGAATCTATTTCTGTTTTTGCTGTGATAAAAGTATATCTAGAAATTTCAATTAAGGTAGCAACACTCTAAAATTGACACTATGGTTTCTCATGGTTCTTAATCACTAAGATTGAACCTATTTATATTTTTTGTGAGGCCTATTTTTCTTTCACTTTCTTTAAAGATTAGTCTAAAAATTCTAGGTTGTTCACCTTTTTTTGGTTTATTTTTCAGTTTGTTTTGTTTACGTTTTTTGGGTTTATTTTTCTGTTCGTTTTTTGTTGGATATATTTAAATAACGTCAAAGATTAGTTGTGAAAATTGCATGAAATAATTGCCATAAAAACATTTAAGGTTGTTGAATCAATTTAGGCATTCAATAACACAACTTAAAGTTTTCAAAATTTAAATTTAACCCCAAAAAATTACTAAAATAAAAAAATAAAAATAAAAAACTCTCCTTTCTCGTAATTCACAATTTATTTAATAAATAGATTATTTTGTTTTTACAATCTTTTGGAAAATAATCCTATAATGACATTTATTGCATTTAAGTAGTAATTGCTCCATGCTTGACTGTAAACCTGATCCTCCATGTTCATTCAAATACTCAGAGGTTCAGGGCCTGGCTAATCATTTCCCACAGAGGCCTGGATTTCCTACTTGAAATCGCTGAAATTGAAAGAATGACAGTTTAGAAACGTACCTATATTATATAGCCCATTGAAGATTCAGAATTGCTAGCTGGGGAAGTGTGAAGATACAAAACGAAAGCTAAACCTCATGAATAACATAGCAGAGCCAGGTTTCGATCCTGTGACCTGTGGGTTATAGGCCCACCACGCTTCACCCAGGCGTCCCGGGTTCAAATCCCGGCAACGGAATGGTATCTTATTTTACCTTTCGTTCTCAACAGATTTCCAAGCCGAGAAAACTTGGAGCGCAAAGTTTTATTTAGTTTTTCCGGAGTACGTTTGGAGGAATGGGAATCATCAAATTTCGAAGCAGATATACTGCAGAATTGAGTTCGAGTGGGGCTCAGCTTCATATGTTCTGCTTACTCTACAAATATATTATTATGTCAACAAACATTACCATAGCAAGGTTAGTATACTCATTTATAACATCTCAATATTGTTGCAGCTGCTGGAATAGCTCAGTTGGTTAGAGCGTGTGGCTGTTAACCACAAGGTCGGAGGTTCAAGCCTTCCTTCTAGCGTTTGATTATTATATTTTTTAATATTGGTATGGTTTGTTTTTTTATTTCATTATAATTATACAAAAAGTTATATTTTATATTAAAAAGTTATAGAAAGTCATATATAATCTTAAATATCCATATAAGTTAGTATGCATACTTTAGTGGACATAAGTAAAGAAATCACATATCTATTACAATACCAGACCAAAATCCCCTACAATGAGAAATGTAGGAGATCCCAAAAAAACATAATAACAAGTGTCCAAAGGCTGTAAAACATAAGGCATTTTATGGAAAAGTTATAGCCAATGTATCCATCGATTGGACTATAATGCATAAGAAACCAACAAACTATCAAAACTGATCTATGTTAAGGAAAGATCATATCATCTCTGAAGATGCCCAACAAGAATTGAATCGTATATGCCCATTGATCATATAAATCTTGCATCATCCAAGTTTAGATAGCAAGAAAGTAAAAAAAGCATATGAAGTAGTATGCATATAAATCACCATCCAAGTCATTCAAACAGTCCATATATGTACATAGTATGAAGCACTGGATTTGGGCCAGTGGTGAGTTGTAGTTATAGAGTGATAAATCTCTATATGCACTTCATCGACTAGGATAGAGCATTGATATTTTTTTGAAAACAATGTCCTTCTAATTCTCTCTTAATTGTTTTAGACAAGGCATTTGCCAGTGTGATATTCTCTGTATATACACTCAAGAAAATCTTAATAATAAATTAGTAAAACTTACTCATAACATTTTCATTGTCATAAAAAAGAACACAAACTCACAATATAACATTAACATTTATATCTATTTTAAAAGACACTATTATAATGAATTACATATAATACTTTAAAAATGTTATATTTAAATTATATTTTATTAATTTGAATGTGTCAAAAGAAATCTTAATAATAAATTAGCAAAACTTACCCATAACATTGTCATTATCATAAGAGGAACACAAATTCACAGTATAACATTAACATTTATATCTATTTTAGAAGAAATTATGGTAAGGAATTATATACAGATAATATGTACATACATTTTATTTATCTTTTGATTTGTGAAATATGACTTAATCGTACAAAGTTTTAGTAAAATTTATTCTTATCATTGTCATTGTCATTGTCATTAGAGGAACAAAAATTCAGAGTATAACATTAACATTTATATCTATTTTAGAATAAACTATGGTAAGGAATTATATACGAATAATATACATCTTGTTTATTTTTTGATTTGTGAAATGTTGTGGTTTTATAGATTTTTTAATACACTTTTATAAATGTTTATTAGTTAATTTAACATATTTTTTTCATTATTAATAATATCACAATGTATTTTTTTTTCTGCGGAAAAAATATCATAATTCTTTAATTAATATGAACCACATTATGCAAAAGGGTCATAGCCAAGCAAAAGCATCACTTTTCAGTGTGTCCCCTATAAGGGTTCAGTAAACATGATGAAGGCAAAAAAATTTATCTTACAACAAAAACAATTGTCATAAAATATCCATGAAGAGAAAATACCATCAAGTAAAATATAAGAAAAAAAAGAGGAGATAAAAAAACTAGTCTGGCTCAAGGTATTTTTTAAGGATTCTAATATTATACTTAAGTATTGTATTCTAGGCGATTGTTTTGGATTGAAAAAAACATGTTTATAGATGGGTAGGCGAATAATAAATATGAAACATAAAATTAACACTGAAATGTGTAAATTTTGGCGTATATTATGATAAAAACAACATATTTTATGTAAATATAAGCGATATTAGACACTAAAAATAACCAAATAGCGAATTTATTTTTTGAAAAAAAACCCAAAAATAGCCAATTGGCGAAATTTTGACCCTAAAAATTACCCTGGTCTGGCTGATCTTGGAGATCAAATTCAATCTCGATACCCCATGGTCAATACAGGTTCTCCATTTAGACTCTGCAATCACAATGTACTTAGATGTAGTAGAAATGTTTTCAACAAGAATAAACATATAATCATTGATAAAAAGAAAAATGTAGGTACTAAGTTGCTTCACAATTCTAGCTTTTTATATCTTAGGTAACAATGATCATTATACAAACCATCCTAAACAATCAAACAAATTGATACATGTTATTAACTTCACAAGTGTTCTTCTTATGGGAAGTTTTATTTTCTTTCATCACTATTTTTATGTCCCCGACAAGGGGATATATATAAATCGCCAAGGTGTATTAATCATGTTTGTATACTGCAATATTTGAAAACTTTTCTATAGTTGCTAATATCTATATTTTTAAAATTTGATTTCTTTTTCAGTTTTCTGACTAGACAAAAGTAGCTTATGTAGTCCTTGGTTTTCCCTTCCCAAGACCCGGCAGTGAGGTGATCTTAGCATTGGATGTGGGGAATTATGTATTCCTTCAGGTTTTGACATCCGTGCACAATTAATTGCATATTTCAATGATATGGTTTTTAGCAATTTTTCTAATGCGTTTACACCCAATTTTTCTAATGCGCATTGTATTGATCCTAATAACTCTGTCACCTACACCTACTCGATGTACTGATCCTGACAACTACACCTGCTCGGAATTAGAAGACATCGAGTGCACCTGCCACCTGCTCAAAATTAGCAGACATCGAGTGCAGCTGCCAGGCCACCTGCATGCATTCTACCATGCATGTTAGCTGACACCTAAGGAGAACATAAAAGCAAACTAAAAGATCCTGTTTGTAACCAAGTACTAATGTGAAGGTTGCACAAGACTTGATGTGAAAATAATACATACGTTTGGTATATCTAACAAGTTAAGGTGAGGATCCACCCCGCAGAGCCATATATTTCAGGTGAATGGATGTTAATGGTGGATAACAATGTAGTCCATTGTGTTCCTATGGACCATTTACAAGATACTTCCACGACAGAATTTTAGACCCACCTACTATTAGAAGTGACTAAGCAGCATGAGCATGGAAACTACACAGTGCAAATGTAGGGATACCTACAAAACAATATCAATCATTTGCGTTTTCATGACCCCCGTCTCTTTCTTATCACTCAATCAACTATGAAGGAGATTATCGATTTCTGTAGACAAAATAGGGATACACTATAATGAATATAGTGTGGAATCTAATCATTTCATACAAGATATCATAAGTGATTTTCTAAGGAGTAGTGCGGTCGTATGTAGTAGTATTAATGGTGTTTCTTGTTTGTTGATTTGGAATGGCCATTGGGCACGACTCACTGTAATTGTAATTAAATATAGAAATGTTTTTTTCTCAAGTGAATTCCTCTGCAGTTCTGGTGATGGAAGTTGTCTTGTAGTTTAGTATAAAATTTCTTTTCTCTCAAGTGAATTGCTCTATTGTTAATGGAATTTGTCTCGTAATTCAATATAGAAATGATTTTCTCTCAAGTGAATTGCCTTATTGATGGCCTTTGTTCGATGACATAATTATGTGTAATGAATGCAATCATGACAGCAAGTAGATGTTCATGTGTAGTTTAAGACATTAATACTTTGTTGCATGCTGCAAGTATGCAGGTCTTGAAGCCCCTAAATTTTTAGTGCATTTTATTTAAATATTTGTCCCTCAGTAGTTCATGTCTTTGTGCAGTGGCAGGAAATTTATTAGTGTAGTGGATGTGTATCTTTATTAGCAATCCCTACCTTGTGCTAGGTGTTTCTTCTGTGTCGGCATTGTCTTAGATGGCTTGTAAGCTTGTTTCCTGCAGCTGTGATGGATATATGCATGGTTGGGCATGAGTCTATCCTCGGAAAGTAGGAAGGATAGCCTCTGATCAATGGTAGGAAGCAATCCTCACACTGTCTGATACGTGTATCGGTTGTGTGTGAGTCGAAATTTCCCATATGCATGCATCTAGGGGATCCATTCCATCGTAAATCTATGTTCCACGGCTCGTCAGGTAAATGCATGTGTGCCTCGGCTCGTCAAGTAAATGCATGTGTGCCTCACGTGTCCCTTTACCCCTAAACCCGTAAAGATGAATGGAAGCCCACTAACAACAATAGTAGTTTAGTATAATGCCAATGCTTGGGTTATAAAGTAATATGGGAGTGTGACTCGCACGTTATTCAACAGTGTCGAATTGTTGGATGGAGTATAATTCCCCAAGCAACGTATCTAGCCTCCCTCTTTTCAAGGTACAATCCTGACAAAAAGGAACTATATAGTAAGTATTTCACTACTATGTGTAGTGTTCGATGTTGTTGCATTGGTGAATACGATGTATTCCTTTCATCCTTAATTCAATGGCGATTTTGTTGATTTGTTTGGGATCGAGACTCGGGTTGTTCAACAAGGAAGAATTCAGAAGCAATGTGCCTTAGGTTGTGACTTGCAATGACTTCTAGCGAGAAGTTAAACACATATATGAATCAAATAAAGCAAGGAATTTTTCAATTCGTTGCAAAACAGTTTAAATGTGTGATGATCACTTGCAAATATGAACTCGAAAAAAACTTTAAAACTCGGAATTTAGGGATTTGGGACAACGCTAAACACTTCCCAAGGTTGACCAATTCCTTGATCGATTGGGTGATTAAAAAAAGAGATAAATAAATATACAATAGATCCTATTAGGCCTACACCTACAGTTAATGGATATAACAATGAAAAGTAGACATCAAAAGCATTATCAGAAAAGACACACACTGCACATAAAACAATTCATTTTATAACCAAAGGAAAAATATCAACGTTACATGTACCAAAATATTTCCAACAATGACTCTAAGCTAAGATGAGATCTCCAAATTCTCACAATATCACTGTTATATGCTCATGTTGCTAACTCCTCAAAATGACTAAGAATGAAATGGCGGAGAAAAAAAATGAAAATGACTCCATGACAATTGATGGCCTAATCATCCTCCCCTCTTTTTTTATGGGCTGGTGCAAGCTAATGCTGGTCACTTATGACTCGTTCGTTGTAATGGACTTCTGGAAAAACAAAAATCTGAACGTCAAAAAGCAATATTAGAGGCACCTACACAACTTTTTGGTATATGGCGTAAGAATATGAAGCGTGGACAATCGGATTACCTTCCGGAATATATAGCTTTTATTTATGGAAACTAAGCATAAATCCCAAAAAATGAGGTTCTTCGAAGGTTGGTATGTATATCTTTCCCAAAAAATAATGAATATGTTTGCGTTGGTCCACTCGTTTGGTATGCAAATGATGGAATTTTGTGAAAAAAAATTATATAGAGTTGTAGATAACAGGTGTGTCTAGTGCGGCATTATTTTTCCATATTTATTTATCTTATATTTTTTATTTTTCAAATTAAGGAAGTCAATGACGCCCTAAAATGACAAGATTGAGCATTGGTCCACCGCATCTTGGTCTTAACATAGTCAATGAACGATATTGTTTTTTTGGATGTATGTCTTTCTGTCTTCTTGTGCGGGTTCTTTTCCATTTTCTAAATAGGTGAGCCAATCAAAAGATATAGCTGAAGAAAATAGCCTACCTTTTATGTTATTTTGACGTTAATCCATTTAAAATTAAATAAAAAATAGAAAAAGATAATATATTTAAATCAAAATTACATATTCAGAATCTACGGACAGAGTTACACAAGTGTGTGAATTTTCATTAGCAGTGGACAAGCGTGGCATATGGAAAATCATGCACAAAATAGGAGAAGTGGTACAAAACAAGTTTTTATGTCATAAGACAGTCCACACCACTTGGTTTGGCAACCCAAACCTAAAACCAAAGCAGCCAAGTCATCCACCACGTAGGTTGGAAAAAAGGTGCCACCAAAATTCTAAATTTAAATCACACACACACGTAGTTTAAAACACAATACGCATGCACTAGAAGCGCGATCGCACTACTTTGTGTGCACATGTTTAAGACACGTGCGTGCATTTGTTAAGTAAACACTTTGTTTTGATTTTATTTTCAAGCATTTGCAATGGAATGATGATGATGAACAATGATGATGATGAGGAGGAGGAGGATGACAATGATGATCAAATGAGGATGATGACTATGATGATAATGAGGAGGATGATGATGATGATGACGACTATGATGATGATGATGATGATGAACAATGATGGTGATGATGATTATGATGAGGATGAGGATCACAATGACTATGAGTATGATGATGATGATTATGATGATGATTACGATGATGAGGATGATGATGTTGATGATGACAATGATGATGATGAGGAGGATGATAATGACTCTGATGATGAACAATGATGGTGATGATGATGAGGATGATGACCACGATGACTATTACTATGATGACGGTGATTATCATGATGATGATGATGATTGCGATGATGAGGATGATGATGTTGATGACGACGATGACGATGATGATGACTATGATGATGAACAATGATGGTGATGAGGATGATGACGATGATGAGGAACAATGCTGCTGATGATGATGATTGTGATGTTGATGATAAGGATGATTTCAATGACGATGATGAGGATGATGACTATGATGATGATGATTAGGATGAGGATAATGATGACAATGACAATGATGATGAACAATGATGGTGGTGATGATGACGAGGACGAGGATGATGATGACGATGACGACGATGAGGAACAATGATGATGATGATGATAGGTTTAGTTGAAACTTTGCTTTGATTTTATTTTCAAGCATTTGCAATGGAATGATGATGATGAACAATGATGATGATGAGGAGGACGATGATGACAATGATAATGATGAGGATGATAACTATGATGATGAGGATGATGATGATGATGACGATGACGATGATGATGATGAACAATGATGGTGATGATGATAATGATGATGAGGATGAGGATGATGAGGATGATGAGGATGATGATGATGAGGATGATGAGGATGACGATGATGAACAATGTTGGTGATGATGATGATGAGGATGATGAAAATGATGACGACGAGGATGATGACTATGATGATGATGAGGATGAGGATGATGATGATGATGATGATGTCGATGACAATGATGATGAACAATGATGGTGATGATGGTGATGATGACGATGATGATGAGGATGAGGATGATGATGATGATGACGACGATGAGGAACAATGATGATGATGATGATGATGATAGGTTTAGTTGAAAATTTGCTTTGATTTTATTTTCAAGCATTTGCAATGGAATGATGACAATGAACAATGATGATTATGATGAGAAGGATGATGACTATGATGATGACTATGATGATGATGATGATGAGGATGATGATGATGATGATGAACAATGATGGTGATGATGATGATGAGGACGATGATGATGAGGATGAGGATGATGATGATGATGAGATGATGACAATGACGATGATGATGATGAATAATGTTGGTGATGATGATGATGATGACAATGACAATGATGATGAGGAGGATGATGACTATGATGATGACGAGGATGAGAATGATGATGAAGATGATGACGACGATGACAATGATGGTGATGATGATGAGGACAAGGATGATGATGATGACGATGATGATGAGGAACAATGATAACGATGATGATAGGTTTAGTTGAATCTTTGCTTTGATTTTATTTTCAAGCATTTGCAATGGAATGATGATGATGAACAGTGAGAAGGAGGAGGAGGAGGAGGAAGAGGATGACAATGATGATGATGAGAAGGAGGATGATGATGATGGCGATGATGATGATGATGAACAATCATGGTGATGATGATGATGATGAGGACGAGGATGAGGATGATGAGGATGATGATGATGTTGATGGTGATGAGGATGATGATGATGATGATGATGAACAATGTTGGTGATGATGATGATGAGGATGATGACAATGATGATGATGATGACAATGATGATGGTGAGGATGATGATGATGATGATGATGACAATGATGATGAACAATAATGGTGATGATGATGACGGTGATGACGATAATGATGATGATGAGGATGAGGATGATGATGATGATGACGATGATGAGGAACAATGATGATGATGATGATGATGATAGGTTTAGTTGAAACTTTGGTTTGATTTTATTTTCAAGCATTTGCAATGGAATGATGACGATGAACAATGATGATGATGATGATGAGGAGGATGATGACTATGATGATGATGAGGATGATTATGATGAACAATGATGGTGATGATTATGATGATGATGAGGATGAGGATGATGATGATGATGATGATGATGATGACGATTACAATGATGATGAACAATGATGGTGATGATAAGGAGGATGAGGATGATGATGATGATGAGGAACAATGATGATGATGATGATAGCTTTAGTTGAAACTTTGCTTTGATTTTATTTTCAAGCATTTGCAATGGAATGATGACGATGAACAATGATGATGATGAGGAGGAGGATGATGACAATGATGATGATGAGGATGATGACTATGATGATGAGGAGGAAGAGGAGGATGATGACGACGACGGCGATGATGATGATGAACAATGATGGTAATGATGAACAATGATGGTGATGATGATGAGGATGAGGATGAGGATGAGGATGAGGATGAGGATGAGGATGAGGATGAGGATGATGATGATGATGAAAAATGTTGGTGATGATGATGATGAGGATGATGACAATGATGATGATGAGGATGATGTCTATGATGATGATGATGATGATGATGATGAGGATGAGGATGATGATTATGATGATGATGATGATGATGATGATGATGATGATGACGACGATGATAATGATGGTGATGATGATGAGGAGGAGGATGAGGATGAGGATGACGACGATGATGATAGGTTTAGTTGAAAATTTGCTTTGATTTTATTTTCAAGCATTTTCAAAGGAATGATGATGATGGCCATGATGATGATGATGAACCATGAGGAGGAGGAGGAGGAGGAGGATGAGGATGATGATGAGGATGAGGATGAGGATGATGACGATGACAATGATGATGAACAATGATGGTGATGATGATGATGATGATGTTGAGAAACAATGATGATAATGATGATGCCGATGATAGGTTCAGCATTGGAGGACTCCCTTACCCTCCACTAGTGATAGGCAAGGAGCCTAATACCTCATAATGGCACCCATGGGCCTACAGACCAAGTAGCAGTGAAGACTATATTGTAAAAATACTCGAAGTAATCATGAATATGAAGTCATTTTTGAAGAATGTTAGTCATTAAATGAGATAAAAGTTAGTAAGTAAATGCTCAAAATGTTAGGCAGAGGCACGCACACGTTTAACTGTGTGTGCATGCAAATGCGCGCATGCGTTCTTATACATGCGTGCGTGCACCTCTTACTAGTTAAAAAAACAGAGATTTGGATTCCCGATATTTCTACCAATTTTCACGGGTTTTCTTTTGTTGTTCGCGCTTTTTGTGCTCCTAAACTGTGCAATTTGGCTCACAATCCATCACCACTCTTTGATCTATTGGATAGAAGCTCACCCTTGGAATCTAACAAACATATTTAGTGGTCTTGGAAGTTAGTGGAAAGATTCACACTACAAGTTTTCATTGCAAGAAGAGATCATTTTGAATAGGTATGGTGAATTGTAAACAATTGTTTTAATTCACAAGCTTTCAGATCATTTCATTGATTTATGTTTTATGATATGCCTACAACAATATCTCTCTCATAGACAACATTTAATTTCAAAATAATAAATCCCAACTTCACATCTAAACAAGCCTCATATTCTCCACACAAGATGAAGTATGCAATGTTAACTAATTTACATTTGCACATGAATATATTTTGATTTCACATAATGATGGTATAGATGAAGTTATCTCTTGAGTCTCTTCAATTTAAAAAAAAAAAACTTTGAAGTAATCATGGGAGAGGGTCCATATTGAATAGTTCACCAAGTTTTCCATATTATCTATACAAGATGAAGTATACAATGTAGACCAATAATCATTTGCACGTGAATATATTTTGATTTCCCAAAACAATGGCATAGATGAGGTTCTCTATTGAGACTCTTCAGTTTGTATAAAAACCTTGGAAGCAATCATGGGAGAGGGTCCATATTGAAAAGTTCACCAACTTGTCCATGCTCTCCTCTTCATGCTAGATTTATCATAACATGCCTTTGAGCTTGACAAGGATGCCTCTACCTCAATTATTTATCTTTTTTTTGAGGGATTTGCAACCTCCTCATTGTGTAATTAGTCGATTTGTTCTCTTAATAGTTAAATTGTAACTTAATGAGTGTAACTTATTCAATTTATTCTGAAGACATCCAAACACCAACTTATGTCTTCCTTCACAACTAATGTGGCATATTACGTGTAATGTCATCTCGTCCAAAGGTGTTGGAAATGAAGAATATTTCACTCATCTTCTTTTGAATTCCAATACTTTTTGAACACAAAGGAAGTCATAATCCTATAGCTGTAATACCTGCAAACTTAAGTCTCTTTACTTGACTCAAATAGAGTATAGAAATGAAACTTTGGTTCGAACATAAAGAGAAACCTTTAATCAACATTTATGTATCAATGCCAATAATTAGGATACTAACATATTTGTAATTTAGTTAATTATGTTGGAACGTGTCATGTATATTGTATAATGGAACTAATACCATATTTGTTGCTTCTTATGCAGGGGTAGACCTCATACTTTTGATAAAGAAACTTTTGTATATGGGAAACTCACGTAACATAGCAAGACAAACTAGAAGGAATATGCCCATTGAAAAGGAAAATGAGGTAAGAGAAAAGGCCAGGTTGGAAATGGAGAAAGTGAGACATGGTCCAGACATTTCCACTAATACTGCGACCGATCCTAATAGAGTTAATGACATAACAACCTCTACTTCAGAACCATGGGTGAGGCGGTTGTGTCCAACGGACCCAACTCAAGTTCCAACATCAACATAGTCTCCAACCAACAATCCATCAACGAGCCATGTTGAACCTCTTGAAGACATAGGTATATTGAGAGACATTGAGTATGAAGCATTGGACATAGGAGAAATGATTAATTTGCAATCTCTCCAAGAATACCACAACCATGTCGAGAACACTCCCAATATGGACCGACATGTGAATGAAGCACCACAACAAAGAAGCCCTAGGATTCATAGTTCATGTACACCTTCCCTACCTCGACTGTGTACTGCAAGAAAAAGGACTCCTAGACATATCCATGTGGATGAAAGTTGTCTTTCAGACCTTGAAGGTAAGTTGCCCAAACGCACTATCGATTGGCAATGTAACAAATTAATGAAGGAATATTTTGAATCTAAAGGAGATGCAGGTAAATGTCAATTATTACTATGTTTGTTAAAGTCAAATTGTTTAGTTGTTGTTAGGAGAATTCTGGGCATAAAGATTGTTAGAAGTTCAGAGGATAACAATTATATTGTTAGAAATCTCCAATCTTCTTTTAATGCAATTGGGAAGACGTCTCGTACTAAATATCTTTGTGCGGCTCGTTGTGTGTTAATAGAATCAGTTGTAAGCAAGTCCACATGGTAACGTCACCTCCTTTCACACACTTCTCATATGCCTAAATTAAATAGAAAAATTGTTCAAAAGTACTCTATTATAAGAGCAAATCTACAGACTCCAGGTGGAAAAGATTGTTGGGATTTTGTCGATATGTTTCCTCGTAGAGATATGAAGCTAATTGATGCCATTAAGGACTTAGTACAAAAGTTCTAGCATGATCATACCATACCTTCATCTAATCAAAGAGATGTACTAAAGCTATGAAAAGGTTCTATTGAACGTGAACCCCATGTCAAACACTTCCTTGACACAACACAGACTGAACTCTATGAGAGATTCAGGAATGATCACACATAATTGAACCTGGGCCAAAGGTCCTTTGAGAAATGTAAACCATGGTATGTTCGTATATGCATTGCTCAAAACACATGTTGTTGTAGATACCATGTAGAATATGAATATTTTTATGACACATATAAACATATATTTTGTGATTTTCATACTAACCTTGAGCAGGGCTGCAATGAATCCGTAATACCACCGAATGCATCCAGAGATTTTATCGTTATCATCATGTGTCCAAGGCATGAAGGAAAAAATTACTATGGAAAATCATGTCTATATGGGAATTGTTCCAGGTGCAGTGGGTTTGCTCTTTTGAACCGTTGCATTCATGGAAGCGATGAGCATAAATTTGGCAATATAAGTGTGGAGATGTATAGCTTCAAGTATGTAACCTATCAATCAGATAGTGCAAAGGAAAGTAAAAAGATTGCATTGGTGAAGTCACAGGTACAAATGATTATTGCATGTTTTTCCTCTTACATGTTCAGTTTCTACATATACATTCTTTAAAGGTCACATTCTAATACGACCCTTGTTCTCATGGCAATAGGTATGGGTATGTGATTTTTTGATGGAGTTCTACAAGAAAACCAACCAATATGTTCAACATGTGCATGTATTGCAATGGCAGGATGAGAAATACAGAAAATGCAGGGACATCTTTCCCATTGGGACCATATTGTCAATTGTGGATTTTGAAACTAAACTTCACCCTTTAGCCACAAAATGAAATTCAGAGTCAATACTACCATTCCGACCAAGTCAAAATCATCGTACATATTACGTATAGGCATGGCCCTGAGAGCAGCATTAACAACAGGATAATACAGAAGGAGACAAACTTTTACATAAGTGATGATAGATTCCATGATCTGCATTATGTGCAGCATTGTTTTCAATTTTTCTATGATCAGCTAAAAGAGGGAGATATATAGATGGATCAGCATTGGATATGGTCAGATGGTTGTGTGGGCCAGTTCAAAAATGCCTGAGTCTTCCAATGGATGAGTATGTTACATAAGACTTATAATGTGCCACATATATGGAACTACTTTGAGACCAAGCACAACAAAGGTGAGCATGATGGGGCCGATGCTTGCATCAAGACCGCACTACGAAGGGAGGAGATGAGGTTTACCAAAAAACCCTATATCAAAGAAGCAGAATCTATAGTTCAATGGTGCTCTACAACAATGTCAGACCGAACTAAAGTGCAACATACATCAACAAGGGTAGGAAGGCCAATCAGTAATTTTTGGCATGTGGTTGACATAGATCGATCATGTTCCTATAGTAGGGGAAGAGTATAAGGAACACATGGATTTCATTCGATTCGAAGCTCAAACAACCCCCTATTTGAAATATGGATGCGGAAACTTGCTTGCTTTTGTATCCCTTGTAGTAGTGGTGAATGTGATGAATGTGAATGCATGAATTGGGTTGATGATTGGGATCGTGCGTCACTTACAGTAGACCCATGTGTAGTCGGTGAAACAACCCACTTAGAGGAGGGTCAGTCATCGATTTCGACAGATTATGACGGCCATATCTCAGGTATTGTACAATCAGGACACATATATGTAGTTGTTTCCCCGAAAGACAATGAATGGGACACAAATTATTGGTTGGCACGATGCATTCAAGGTAAGAAAATCCTGAATTGATCATTTATTGATGATTAAGGAAATGAATTTCCTATTAGCAAGATGGTGGTTGAGGGTGAATATCTTACACTAGATGGGAAATCGAGAAGAAATAGTGGGCATGTATTCATGGATTACAGACCAGGTTATGTGGTCTATCACTTCACAAACTTGATTGTTGGCACGAACATCCATCTACAGATAATGTCAACCAAGAACTCAACCAAGGTACGTTACTTCTTGCTTCATTCAGAGCACAAGAGATTGATGGAGTCAATTAGCAACAGAGAGGATCTAGCTGGCTATATTGAATGAGATTGGGTAATTACGCTTACACTCCACTTGGATGCCAGTTCTATCAGTGATTGAAATTGATAGCTACTATTAAATTACAAGACAATCATGATAACTTACTCCACTTTCTATGTGAAATATGCAAAATTCTTTCCCTTTCCATCTCAAGTATTCTAGGACAACTCGGATTATGTCTTTCCAAGTAACATTTCTTCTATCTTTTTTTGGAGAAATATAGTTCCTTTATTGCTTGCATATTAAGTGTTCTAATCAGGACATAGGTGACAATAGAGATATGAGATAGTATACTTCCGTCCACATCGATGGAAATCAAATCACATTCAAGAGATATCAGAGTTGGACTTGCTCACTATGGAGTATGACACCTGAGTAGTATGACAATTTTTTGTTCCTTATGTCACGTATAATCATCATGCCTAATATTTGTTGTGTTGGATCCAAAGCCTTCATTAAAAATTGACTTCCCAAGTCCTTCTTCAACCTTTTAATAATGCTCTTACCATGCCCAACAGTTAGCATGTCATCCCGGACCGAGAGTGACCAAATGTCCCTGAACGACATTTTCATGCGACTTGCAACTCGACATAACTCGAAAACTGGAGGTTGAATTGACAAGCCGTCGACTCCATTAGTATCTTGACATTCCATTACTTCTAGTGGGCCCTCCCCACTATGTTTTCATGGCCCAATGACTCCATGGTTCATCGATTTTGTAAACTAGGGTTTTGCTTAGTTTCCTTCAAGGCAACTCTCGCAATGGTGGGTCAACTCTGCAAAACCATCCACCGTGCCAGTCTTGGTGGTATTCCCATATCGAAATTGGCCATACACACCTATTGGAGCCAACGGCATGCAATCTTACTGCTCCATTTGTTTTTTCGCTCCCGGACCGAGAGTGACCAAGTGTCCCTGAACACCATTTTCATGTGACTTGGAACTCGACATAACTCGACAACCGGAGGTCGGATCAATGAGCCGTCGACTCCGTTGGTCTCCTGACATACCATTACCTCTAGTGGGCCCTATCCACTACATTTCCATGGCCCAATGACTCCATGGTTCGTCAGCTTCGTAAACTAGGGTTTTGATCAGTTTCCTTCATTGCAACTCTCGCATTGGTGGGTCAACTCTAAAAAACCCTCCACCGTGCCAGTATTGGTGGTGTTCCCATATTGGAATTAGCCATACACACCTGTTAGAGCCAATGGTATTCAATCTTTCTGCTCCGTTTGGTTTTTCGCTCCCGAACCGAGAGTGACCAAGTGTCCCTGAACAACATTTTCATGCGACTTGCAACTCGACATAACTCGACAGTCAAAGGTTGGATCGACGAGCTGTCGACTCCATTGATCTCCTGGCATGCCATTACCTCTAGTGGTCCCTCTCCATCGCATTTACATGGCCTAGTGACTCCATTGTGCTTCAGTTTCGTAAACTAGGGTTTTGCTCAGTAGATTTATTGATGTTGTAATTTGTTGTAATAAGAGGTTCTAGATATGATATAGGTTGGAAAGAGTTCCCTAAAGGGATGTATCTTCATGGTGTTAACGTACTCTTGGACTAGGGTTTATTTTGTTGGGTTGCTTTGTGATAATAGGATGAAGATAAGTGAAATATTGGACCATAGTGACCACCTTCACACACAAGTTGAGGAGAACAAATGAGCATAGTAACTACCTTGGCACACATATTGAGGATAAGCATTGGAGCATTGTAACCACCTCTAAACATATGTCGTGGAGCATTGGGAACAAGAAGACGTGGTACACAACTAGAGGAGGAATGCATTACATGATGAAACTTGGATATGCATGAGGACACTAGGGTTTATATATGTAAGTAGACCTTGGAGAAGGAGATATAATACTAGAGGAATTGATGGTTTTCTTATAGAATCTATAGCTCTTATAGTGAAGGCAAAGGAGGTATAATTAGGGTTCCAAACCTGTAGAAGATACAAACAAAAGAGATAATGTCTTTGGTGATATTGCAGCCTTGTTCTTGTGTGATACATGAAGGTTAGGGAAAAACCATGGAAAACTTAACTTGATAAGTCTCGAGCTTCTTTTGATTCCTTGCTTAGAAGAAGATTTTTTTTAATTTTAGTTGATTTTTGTTATAGAGATTTTCACCCCACTAGGTGAATCGCACTTTGTATGGCCTTCCCCTTTGCCGCTGCAGACTCATTAGACCCAATGGACCACATTTTATCCTTTGATGTATCATTGACTATCCCTAAAACTATGTTAAAAATGATATACGCGACTTTTACCTCTATAACCGCGTACATACGCGGATATATCCCCGATAACCGCGTACATCGGGATGTGTGCATAAATCCAAATCCTTTTGGAGCGTTCCTTGACTTGGATCCGACTCATATGACTCTTGGCCTTCCATATACCTTGAGATCGCTCGGATTCGACCCTTCATTATCCCTTGTGAAAC
>LPNX011093249.1:166036-176134 GCA_001517045.1 Pseudotsuga menziesii | reverse complement strand
TTATTTAAACTGTTACCTCTTGGCTCCGACGCCATCGTGACGAGGTTGGGTTGTTTCGGGGTGCTTGGGTTGCTTCAGGGTGCCAATCCTTACGCCGCTCGTCATTCCTCGGTCGAGCTTGCACAGTGGATTTTTGAAAAAAGACGGCTGTGGCCCCCGCGGCCTCTTTTTATAATTTTTTCGATAGAGGGACCTCGGTCGATACCTCGACCGAGGTATTTCTTAACCCTCGGTCGAGGTTTTAATACCTCGACCGAGGGTTAGGAAATACCTCGGTCGAGGGCTTAACAAAACCTCGGTCGAGGGCTTGATAAAACCTCAGTCGAGATATTAAAACCTCGGTCGAGGGCTTGTTAAACCCTCGACCGAGGTGTGTTTTTCTATTTTTGTCAAAATGCGCTTGCCAAAAAGTGTTACCCAAGTCCGCGGATTCACCCATATCAATGAGAATATTTGCAGTAGTATGGGTCACTGATGCAGAGTCCACTTGCAAACTTGTTTCTCCTATGCTCAAGATGGAATAAGATCGATGATGAAATATCATGTACCGGTCTCACCTTCTATTCATTCATAGTCATTCCTCTCTGTGTAAAATCTACATAGATTGAATACTAGTTCCAATCCCAAAACCAATGATTGGTTGAATTTTGACACTTTTTAAAGTGTATATATTTTTCAATGATTAGTGATTCTAAAATTGGCAATGTTTCCTCGATAACAGCACCAAAAAGTGATGGGATCTAGTAATGCTTGGTATCGAAAACCAACATAAACTAGGACCTTACTTGAATTATCAACTTGGGGACATATCTTATGAAACTGCTCATACTATATACACATTTTATACCTTCCCACTATCTAAGTAATTTTATTTATTGAGCGGATTTCTTCTTGTGGATTATGTTTTAATCTTAACGCCATGCAACCATAAAAGCATACGTCAGTTACTAAATTGAATATATTCAACCATATAAAATGGTATATAGAATTTCCTATATAAGGAATGTAGAGAAATCAAACTAAAACCTCTAAATTACCAAATTAAATCTTAATATCATCTCATTCAATCAACCGAATGCATTGCTACAACTTGGAGTACGTAGAATGAAATAAATGAGTCACACATTCACCATAAATCCAAATAATGCAAATAAAGGATATTGAAATGTAATTAATATAATCTAACATCATATGAAAGCTATAGAAAACAGTAAATAGCTAATATAACATGTGAAATATATAGGAAAAAAGTAAACAACTAATATAACATCATAGGAAAAAGTAAACAGCTCACCTAGCACATATGGAAGCTACATAAAATGCAATCATGTAATTAGCTAACAAATCCATTCACACACAACTCTAAGGTAACTATGCAACCAATAACAACTAAGATCCACTACATGATGTAGATCGATCCTTGACCCTACAACACATGATATTTATCTCAAATCACAATCACAAAACATGAATAGAAAAGGGAATTACTTAGCCAATTTCTATTTCAAAAACAATGAGTAAGTAGGGAGCCTTGTTTAGTGCTTGGATATCTTCTTATACAAAAAGTATCGTTAATTATTGGGAAGATTCCCTCTTTCAAGGAAGCAAAAAATAAAGAAGTATCTTAACATTTTTCTTTACATTGAGAGTTGTTTTCCCTAAAAAGAGGAAATGTGGAAAAATGTATAATCAATAAAGAGGGCATGATCTAGCAGCATAATGATTACTATTTTAATTGCTTTAATTGCTTGATGTTGTTGTGCTACTAATAATGCTTCATTATCCTTGGCCCCTAATACTGAAAATTATTTGCATCCTTTGTTTAACTGGTGACAGAAAGTTGGTCAAAAAGTGTTGTGGGAATATTGGTTAGCAACTGCTATGGAAAATTTGGTCAAAAACAATGGTGAAGACTCTAGCAACAAGGATCCATTCCAAACATGCATTTGTAAAACAAGCTACTTCCACAATTGTATATAGTTCTTAGTCACTAGCTCAATTTAGAGTATAATTTACTCATTTTAACATAAAAGTATGAATGTGGTTATATGTTTCTAGGAGTCAAGGATATGGAGGAAATATATGAAAATATATGGAAAGTGCAAGGACTGCATTTGAGTAACCGATAAAAACAATACAAAGAATTGGTCATTTACCATGCTAATAAGGAAGGATGGCATCCTAAAGAGGAAACATATCATAACATTCACTTGGACAAACAAGGTGGATAACTGACACCAATGCTCCCATTGGATGAATCACCTAGTCAACTATTGGATTCAAGTCCCAAGAAGGTGAGCATGAATGCAGAGTCTTATTCTTAGTACAATTTGGACACGAGGGATATGAGGCAATGTAATTCACCAATGGCAGGGTGATATCTACCAAAACACTAGGAATAGACAAAGGATGTGCATGGTCTAAATATGGGTAATGAGGAGGATCAATAAATGTAAGATAATCAATCATGACAATACTTCCTTTGTGAGGAAAATGCATCATATGAAAGAGTGTATACACCACAACATTCATATCATATGCATAATCACTCCCAAGGAGCATATTGAATTCCAATATGTCCTCCATAACCATAAAATTGACAAATATAGTCTTCCCACCAAACATAATAGGAAACTAGGGGAGAAATCCCAAAGGTTCACTAGGTCTTCTATAAAATCCATCGGCTGACTAACATTAAGCACAAGGTTGGGAGAAATCATGCCTCTTAAATCATGTCTGGATAAAATACTAATAGAGGCTCCTTAATCTACAATACATAAAAAATTGTATGGTGTTTAACTTGAACCCTTATTTGGAAGGGTTTATATATGAAGGAAGGAGACACCCAACTAGACTATTCCAATCAAAGGAAGCAATACTAGATTTTGGTGAAGGTTCATCAAAGTGAATGGAGTTCCCCCTTGTCTACAGAGTTCTAAGATGGAAGTGAAGAAAACTTGATCGGTAGCCACATCATTGTCCAAAGGAAGAGTGGGATCGACTAAATATTACGTCAGTTCGACCAATTTAATCTTGTCACTCTCTAAGGGAAGAGTAGGATCAACCAAATATTGTATCAATTCGACCACTTGAATCTTGTCAAAGAGTGGGATCAACCAAATATTACATCGATTTGACCACTTGAACTTTTTTACTCTCCAAGAAAAGAGTGGGATCAATCAGAAAAAGCATTGGTTTGACCAATTGAAACTTAGAAATCCCTAAGGGAAGAGTTGGATTGACTGAACATTGCATCTATTCAACCAATTTATCAACCATGGGTTTAATGGGATGCTAGCAAAATATAGGTTGTTCAATATAAAAATATCCTTGACACATGGACCAAACTTTTTGTACCTATGGAATAGCGGGGAATATATGAGTAAGGGGATCTACCTTGCAAATATTAGAAGATAACTTAGGCTTGCATCTTATTCATCCAGGTTTCTCAAGGGTATCAATAATTCCATCATGACTCACAATAGATAGTTGGTTTCTCTGCCTTGGTATGACTTGCAACAGTTGGTTTTTAGTCTCCAGTATGACTTGTAGTGACTAGTTCAAACCTCTCTCCATTATGAATTGTTATGACTGGTGACTTATCATTGGCATGAATTTTAGTGGTTAATTATGTGTCCTAAATATGACTTGCGTTGGTCGATGACCTATTTCCAATATGGCTTAGAATGACTCGTGAATTTTCTCTAACACGAATTGCATTAGCTAGGGAATTTCCCCTAGCATAACTTAGAGTGGTTGGCGGCATGCCCCCTTGTATTCACATCTTCTTCTTATTGTTCCTCTTTCTATTCCTTTTATATTGTTAGTTACTAGAATCTATACTTTCACCATATGAGGTAGAAGGAACAGGACAATATGTCATTGGAGAAGAAGGAAAAGGGTTATTTAATTTGATTCTCTTAGCATAAATTGCCTACTTGAGGAACACTCAAAACATTTGGGCCAACCAGAGTGGAACACAACCGAATTGGTATCCCCACCAAGAATCCAGGAAGATTCAAGGTGGCCATCAATGGAGCACCAAAGTTCCCAAACCATGGAAAAGAACAAAAATCCCCTTGTACATGGGTTCCTTGGTTAGTCTCTGTATGGACTTTAGCCATATACTATGATTAAAAAAAAAGGGAAATCTCTAAAGCCTTCTACAGGAGTAAAAACATTCAAAATCAACACACTTTTATAAAACACTCTCTAAGATACAACCAAGCAAAATCATTCTACCAGAAATCAAACTAGGGTGGTTAAGTCTTAAGTTCAATCAATGGAGAGTTGAGCATGGGCCTTGAAAATATTAGACTAGGATGATTAGGGCCCAAGTCTAACCAGTGAAGGTGTGTGAGACAGTTATGACAACCCTCATGCAACATTCATTCAAGGTGCAAGTACCCTCATGAAGACAGACACCCTCAAAGGGAGTTTAGGTGGATGTTATATATTTGTATCAGGTACCACAATAAATTCCCACTTGTAGTCACCTGAGTAATACCTAGGAAATTCAAATAAGGATACCCCTTCATGATCAATACCTAGGTGAAAAAACCATGGGTCAAACTCTTACGTATGGGAAGGGAACATAGGACACAAGTCCTAGAATCGAAGCCTCCACTGGATTGGTTTCACCTTAAGGACCTTCCAATCCAATAGAAACCCCCATACACGCAAAACTCCACTAAATGTAAGGAAATGGGAGAATCTCTCATAAACACCTAGTTTGGCCTCGTGTTTGATGCATGTGTTAGATGTGTTTTCCCAACACGTACTTCTTGATACTAATGGGTTTAACACTCTTAAGTAAAATCCTACTTTTATTTTACGTGGCCTTGGAAAATTTAACTCTCCCATCCTACAACCAAGGACGAAACCTATATTATGGTTGGTTTTCCATCACAGAAAATGAAATCTAGTTCATTTTAATTGTGTCACTTTTAGGGGATGTTCGATTACTTAGATTGATGCAAAAGTGGGTGAATAATGGTGTTCTCCATTAAAATAAACATGAAATATATCTTATTCATTTATACTAATGCTTCCAACAACATTAAAATGCCAATGATATTTCAGAATAAATCAAAGCAAATTTCCTTTCATGCAAAATGATAGCAAGATAAAAGGAAACAAACTTGTCATCTCCTACTAAAGACAACCTAAGAAGGTAAGATTTTTAATTTTCATTTAAGAGGTTTCTAAAATGGATTAAAAAAATGGACACTATGATTTTTCTTTTTAACTTATAATGAAAGGAAAATAGATACAAATAAATTAAACTATGCCCTTTCTTTTCATAAAAATGCAAGGAAAAAAAGAAAAGGAAAATCAAACAAGCTAGGTTATTTTCCTTTATATTAATATATCCAATACAAAGCATAAAAGAGACACGTTTACCATTCAAAGAATCCTAAACCCTATCATGTAATCTCTTAAGCAATTCCAGAGACCCAAAATAATATATACTAGGGAAAAAAACAATCAGAAATGGAGTTAAAAAACTATGTTTTCTGACACCACACACATGTTATGAAGAAAAGGTGCATGGTAACTCACTTTTCATGAAGAAAAGGTGTGTGGGATTCATAAATCATGCCTTTGTTACCTCCATAGGGTGCATGGAAGGCATCGAACTGTGTAAAATAGGGTTGAAACTAATAAATTTTTAGTTTTTTTGGAAGTTCAATGATGGAGGATTGTACTAAGGACTTAATGGATATTAAACACCCAAATAGTAGCTAGAAAAATTAACCTACATGTTTCCTACCGACACTAATTTCCCCATCATAGTTTCCATTTGTGTTGTGAAGAAAAGTTTTGCAATGTCTTGGGATGACCAACAACAAGCTGGAAGGGTGGAATCTAAACTAATGTTCTCTAAATTAACAGTTCAGACAAACTTGAGATACCACATCGACCAATAAAACAAGAAAGAAAACATTGGATAGAGTAAGAGAAGAAGGGGAACTTGTTTCTGAAGATTGGATTTTCATTGTTCTCGCCCTTTAGATCTAATGTTCTCCACTCCAATGATTTGAGACCGGCAACAAAGAAAAACAACCTTCCTTAAAAGTTTAATGTCTTCAATAGAAGTACAAATAAAACAAAAAACATGGATAAAATCATAACTAATCTTGATTAAGCTATTAAAGGGACTAGTATTCGTTAACCCACAAAAATTGAATAATTCAAGATTTCAACATGAATTTGGGGGAAGGAAAGATAAAAAAATTCCATTAATAGACAGTAAGAACGATGCACATATTACCTCTCCACCATCTCAAAACCTTTCAAAAAGTTTGGCTAGTTCCCTATGTACTCGAACGACTCGTACTCCAAATCCCATATGATTTATCTTCCTAGGACAAGTCATATAAGGAAGATGACTTCAACAACAAATGAAAGACTACTTACAGATGGGGGTCACTGAGGAGGAAATTGGGCAAATGGGCTCAAAAGGGTAGATAAATTCTTCCAATGTGACTTTAATAGGATGTGCTCCCATTCTTGGTTCACTATATCCTCATTTTATGAGTTTTTTGGATAGTTAGAATGGTTACCAAGCAGTTTTAGGAGTTGTAACGGAGACCAACCACCTTGACACTACTTTATTTCACAAATTTTCCTGATTTTTATATTTTATGAACTTTTCGTGGCCCACGTTCCTAATTGAAGGAAAAGGAGTATAGCCACTCACCTTGCAAAAGGGAAAGGAGTGTGGGGCCTAGTTTGTAACTCTATGTTTTCACCTAGGAAAGATTGAGAGTATATTATGAAGGTTATGGCCATCATCTAGGCTCTTTTTTAGGGCTTCTTCCATAAGGATAAGTAAATTTTGATGATCATTCTTGACAACTTATGTGTCACTTTTGGAGGTCATTGTTGCAAACATGGAAGTGTCAATTTGTGCATTAACAATGGGTATACAATGCAATCTATATAAATATATATGAATAAGTATAAATAAATAATGAACTGACATGAGCTAATGAAAGGATGTTATCATTCATCCATGGTGACAAATCAATATTTATATATGTACACCATCTCATGGCATTGTAGCATATCATATCTATTATTTATTATACAATTATTATAGATACTTGTCTTTTACGGATTTTGACTTGTTGTACTTCTTAAAATGAATATTTCTATAACTAAACTATGTTCATATTTGAGAAACGAATTATGTTCAGTTCACCAATCTTGTCCAAAACCAAGAACTCCAAGTTGAGACAATCCCTACTCTTAAATAATTCCAAGACTTAAAAGTTAGGAGGAACCATGCTAATCAATGCCTAGACTAGGAATGAACCATGGTACCAAATTAAAAAGATGGGTCCTAAATCCAACTTCTCGTGAGACACCAATTCAAAATAAAACCACAAAACAAAAGTAAAATAGAGCAAATAACGTAAGGTATATAGATAAACCATGCCCTAAAACTCATCCTAGCCAACTTTCATAAAGATCCTTCTTCTAAGGGTCGAAACCAAACTAATTTCCAAAATGAAAATCCCTCCCCCATCAGTCCAATTCATCTTCACAAAATTAATAAAATTGATATTATGCATGTGCGAATGATCCGGTGGATTATTCATCTTCAAAAATTACACTAATCCAATATGGTACAATGGTTATTAATCTATGGTTCAAAGAACATAACATATGTTTTTAACTCATATGGTAAACATGGTGCGCGGTTCAACATAACATCGCATGGTGCGCGGTTTGACATAACATCGCATGGTGCGTGGTTCGACATAACATCGCATGGTGCGCGGTTCAACATAACATCGCATGGTGCGTGGTTCGACATAACATCGCATGGTGCGCGGTTCGACATAACATCTCATGGTTCGAATGGTCAAGTCTTACAGTTAAGACTTGGCATCTGGCGATTTGTGCACTGTCAAGAGGTAATATAAAATGGTTTGTAACATGCTCACGCAGTTAGTGGCAACGTTCTAGCGGTCTTGCGCACCTTCAAGTGGAACCTCGAATGGTTCGTGAAAATCCCGTGGGGTCAAGTGTATACCCTCTAGCGGTCTTGTGCACGGTTAAATCGCACTATTCTGGCGGTTGGATGATGGTGCGCGGTCACGTATGCTGCAACATTTGTATGCTGTGACATTTGTGGAGTTTAGTTATATGCTGCGACAGTGGATATAACATTTGGAACAGCTCTAAATGTGACGGATATCCATTGTGTGGTGGGATAGCAATACCATACATGGTATTAGATGGAACCGTTGGGAACCGCTGCTACATTTAGCGGAACAGAAATGAATGTAACGTACAGCTAGTTGAAACGTTTCGACGAAAATTAAAAGATAGCATATGGAATATGGAAAGACGAGTAGCAGACCCGTTACTTATCCTCCCACTGAACGCTTAAATAGACGATTCGGGCCACAGTGAAGGGGGGGTTCAGATTGTTTAGAGCACCAAGCATCGCTTTTCTGTTATGAGAAGCTTGCAGAGATAAAAGAAAAGAAGCACTGAGAGTTTTACTGTGAAGTGTCCAGATGCTGTTGGTGGGGAAGTCGACATTCTCTGTTATAATTTTAGCTTTCTTTGCCTTGTGAAGGCTAATTGTAATTTCCAGAAGAGAGGTCTTGAAGACTTTGTACAGCATTCTATTTACAGTTGCTGAAGTTGATTCCAGAACCATTTTTGCACCATTTTAAAAATATTAATTGGATTGGTACCCATTGGAGAGGGACCCGGAGACGTAGCCCATTGAAGGGGGTGAACTCCGTTATCAACTTCTGTTTGTGACTCTCTGATTCTGTGTTTTTTTTCCCACATCTGGTTATTAGTTTTGCTTTTCATTTCTGTTTAAGCATTTAATTTATGTTAATGTTGTTTCATGAATTAAGAAAACTGGTAAACGCATTCGTTAAAAACTTTTCATGCACTCAAGTTGAGATCCGACGGATCATATTATGGTATCAGAGCAGGTTAACTGCTTGTGCAAGTTTGTGAATGCTTACCAGGTCTAGGTTAAAGCTTGGTGAAGGAGAATTAATTGAAGGAGATCCTGAGATTTGCTCAAGGAGAACATTCTCAAGAACCATGTCTTCCCCACGAGGGGAAGAAGAAGGACATACAGAACGGGAAAAACCTGTTATCTCTGAAACTGATTTTTTGGAGGCTTTTATCAGTATGAAATCCATGATGGAAATTCTTCTCGATGAGCGTGCAGAAAGGAAGAAGAAAAAAGAAGGATCTTCATCCAAAGATGCCTAAGTGAAGAAGGAAGAAAAGGGTAAAGGAGTAGGAGGTGATGGTGATCCTCCTGATACTAATCAAACTTTCTCTTCTTCTCATGCTTCTCATTCACATAATGCTAATGCAAATCCTAATATGCCTTATTTCAAATTGGATGTAAAATTTGAATTACCAATTTATAATGGAGATTTAGATGCTAAAAAGTTAGACAATTGGATCAAGCAGCTTGAAGTATATTGCAGGGTGTAGGGCATTAATGATGACCCTTCCAGGATTCAATTGGCCACTTTGAGAATGGGTGGTATGGCTCTTACTTGGTGGGAGAGCAAGATTTAGCAAGATCCTCGAAAGAACGGTAAAATTATTTCAGTTTGGAATGAATTCATTGAAGTATTAAGGAAGCAATTTTAT
Organism: Pseudotsuga menziesii; assembly: GCA_001517045.1. Taxonomy (NCBI): domain Eukaryota; kingdom Viridiplantae; phylum Streptophyta; class Pinopsida; order Pinales; family Pinaceae; genus Pseudotsuga; species Pseudotsuga menziesii. The sequence goes on along the minus strand of LPNX011093249.1, from coordinate 166,483 downwards.
AACCATGAGTTGGCAAATGTTTAGACAAGCTAAAGGACAAAATATTCAAGACTATACTCATGAGTTCAGAAAGAGGGCTATTGCATTGAATGTTTCATTAGAAACACAGGAAACTCTTCTTAAGTACATTGGTGGCATGCATTCTTATTTGAGACATACTTTGTTGATGTTTAACCCCAGTAATTTGGATGATGTATGTGTTCAAGCTACACATTTAGAAGCTAGGGGGAAGCATGCTAATGATACTTTTGTGAAGAAATCATTTAAATTTGACAGCAAATCGAAAGGTAAAGATAAGGGGAAAAAAAAGATGGCTACTGTTAAGAAAGAGGGTGAAAATCCTACATGTTCGCATTGTCAGAAGGAACATGATGTCTCTAAGTGTTGGAAACTTCATCTGGAGTTAAGGCCAAAGAAGTACGGAGGAAACAAAGATAAAGGCGAAGC
>LPNX011093249.1:40246-165670 GCA_001517045.1 Pseudotsuga menziesii | reverse complement strand
GAGTCCATATTTGTATGACCGGAAAGCAGTCTTTTATAGAGAGCAGAATAAGTATCATATTTTTAAAGATGGTGTGGAATATATTGTACGAGCACATAAGATAAAAACAAATCTAGCAATAGTCTCTGCAGAACAAATGAAGAGGCTGGTAAATGCTAGTAAGAATTTTGTGTTAATGATGGTTAAGGTGAAAAATGATGAGATCTCTAAATCTTTTGAAGGATGTGATCCTAAACATAAATCTGAACTGATTGAAATTATTTCTGAGTATGATGATTTATTTCAAGATCCGAAAGGGTTACCACCAAAGAGAGAAATTCAGCATGAGATACATTTGCAGCAGGATGTGCCACTCCCAAACATAGCCATGTACCGGATGGCTGTAATGTAGAATGAGGAAATCAAGAAGCAGGTTCAGGAGCTGATTGAGAAGGGGGTCATCCGGCCAAGCACTTCTCCTTGTGGCTCTCCTATAGTCTTGGTTCCAAAGAAGGATGGGTCTTGGAGAATGTGTATCAACTATAGGGCCCTTAACAAAATCACCATTAAAAACAGGTATCCTCTTCCTCGCATTGATGATTTGCTTGATCAGTTGAAACATGCAACTTACTTTACAAAATTGGATCTGTGTAGTGGGTATCATCAAATCCGTGTTGCTGAAAATGATGCCTAGAAAACAGCGTTTAAAACAAAACAGGGTTTGTATGAATGGCTTGTGAGGCCTTTCGGGCTCTGTAACGCACCTGCTACTTTCATGAGGGTCATGAATGATGTCTTTCGTCCATTCATTGATGATTTTGTAATTGTATATCTGGATGATATCCTGGTGTTTAGAAAAACTTGGGAGGAACACATTGTACACGTGAAGAAAGTTTTAGATGTACTGAGGAAGGAGAAGCTTTATGGAAAAATGTCTAAATGTGAGTTTGCTAAAACTTCTTTAGTATATTTGGGCCATATTATTGGTGGAGGCCACCTGCGAGTGGACCCATCCAAGGTTGCTGTCATTGTAAACTAGCCACGGCCTAACACCGTTACTGAAATCAGAAGTTTTCTGGGTGCGGTTCAGTATTGGAGGAAATTCATTTCTGGGTTTTCATCCATTTCTCCTCCATTACATGCGTTGACAAGCGTTAAAGAAATTTTCCAGTGGGGAGGCAAGCATCAGAGAGCCTTTGACACTTTGAAGGAAAGGATTAGCACTGCACCAGTTCTGACGTTTCCAGAGTTGCAGCAGCCATTTGAGATCGAAATAGATTCCAGCGGGTTTGCCATGGGAGCCGTTTTGATGCAAGGGAGGAAGCCAGTCTGTTACCATTCAGAAATGTTCTCTACTGCGGTAAGTAATTATCCGACTTATGATAAAGAGTTGTATGCTTTAGTACAGAGTGTGAAGAAGTGGAAACATTATATCATGGGAAAAGAAACCGTCATACATACTGATCATCAGCCACTTCAATCTCTGCAATCTCAAACTAAAGTACAGCAAAGTCGTCATTTAAGATGGATGGGATTTTTACAGCAGTTTCATCTTGTAATTAAATACAAAAAGGGAATTCATAATAAGGTAGCAGACATGTTGTCGAGGCCACCTACAAATGCTTCAATCATTCTTCAGAACAGTTCATTAACACATGAAAGTTACATTGAACAGTATACAGAAGATAAAGATTTTAAGAACGTATATGCATCACTGATACATGGTAAACAGGAAGAGAACTATTATGTGCATAATCAACTCCTGTATCATCTCGGTAAACTCTATATTCCAGAGAAAGATAGAGTGCATGTGATCCGAGAAGCACATAGTTCATTGATTGCAGGACATTTTGGTGTAAGTAAAACGTTGACAATATTGCAGAATCACTGTTATTGGCCTCAGATGCAAGAAACTGTAGCTAAATATATACGAGGATGTGTTATGTGTGCAACAAGTAAGCCTAGCAATAGGAAATTGGGTTTGTACACACCTCTTCCAGTTTCTTTTCGTCCCTAGGAAAACATTTCTATGGACTTTGTAGGAGGACTACCTATGTCTAGAGAAGGTCATGATTACCTATATGTTGTTGTGGACAAATTCAGGAAAATGTGTATCTTAATGCCATGTAACAAACATATCACTGCTGAACAAACAGCTCGTGTATTCTTTCAGAATGTTTGGGTACATTTTGGGCTACCTATGTCTATTGTATCTGATCAGGATTCCCGGTTCTTGGGAGAATTCTGGCCAACTTTATGGGAGCTTATGGATACTAAAATTAAGAAAAGTACAGCTTTTCATCCATAGACCGGTGGACAAACAGAGGTAGTAAACAGAACAGTGGTTCAGCTGCTCAGAGGATATTGCAGTAAACATCCTAAACTTTGGGATGAGTAGTTGCAGTATATACAACATGCTTACAATCATGCAGTTCATTCTTCCGCGAAAAGATCTCCTTTTGAAACTTGTTTTGGTTATCTGCCAAAAACACCGATGGACTTCTCTTTTGGCAAAGATGCAGTGGATGGACATCATGATGCAGATAAAGCTCTAAGATTCATTCAGAGAATCCAAACGGTGCAGCAGGCAGTTCAGGAACAGTTGGAGAAGAGCCAGGCAAAGTACAAAGCCAGGCATGACAAGCTTCGAGTTGATCATCAATTTCAGGTTGGTGACAGAGTTTGGTTACATACCAAAGAAAGAATGAAAGGTGAAGGTAAACAGCTTAAGCCTATCAGGTATGGTCCTTTTGAGATCTTGGAAAAGATCGATACTAATGCCTGTCGCTTGAATTTACCTCCATACATGCAAATCTATTCAGTTATCAATGTTGAGAATCTTAAATTGTATGAGCCTCCTATGATCATGGATGAGGAAACTAACATACAGATTCCTTCAGTTGATGATATGGCACCTGAATACATGAAAGAGTTGCAGGATGATGTTATTCTTGAGAGAAATGTAAGGACTTCACGAAGGGGGAATGTTGAGTACCTTTGAGTGGGGCTTAAAGGCATGCATCCTAGGAAAGCAAGATGGATGGAGATTGGAAAAGTGAGGGAGCTGTACCCTCACTTACTTGCAGAGTGACTCAGGATTTTGGTGGTCCAAAAGCTCTCCAATGGGGAGGAATGATCCGGTGGATTATTCATCTTCAAAAATTACACTAATCCAATATGGTACAATGGTTATTAATCTATGGTTCAAAGAACATAACATATGTTTTTAACTCATATGCTAAACATGGTGCACGGTTCGACATAACATCGCATGGTACGCGGTTCGACATAACATCGCATGGTTCGAATGGTCAAGTCTTACGGTTAAGACTTGGCATCTGGCGATTTGTGCACTGTTAAGAGGTAATATAAAATGGTTTGTAACATGCTCTCGCAGTTAGTGGCAACGTTCTGGCGGTCTTGCGCACTGTCAAGTGGAACCTCGAATGGTTCGTGAAAAGCCTGCGGGGTCAAGTGTATACCCTCTAGCGGTCTTGTGCACGGTTAAATGGCACTATTCTGGTGATTGGATGAGGGTGCGCGGTCAGGTATGCTGCGACATTTGTGGAGTTTAGTTATATGCTGTGACAACGGATATAACATTTGGAACAGCTCTAAATGTGACGGATATCCATTGTGTGGCGGGATAGCAATACCATACATGGTATTAGATGGAACCGTTGGGAACCACTGCTACATTTAGCGGAACAGAAATGAATGTAACGTACAACTAGTTGAAACGTTTTGACGAAAATTAAAAGATAGCATATGGAATATGGAAAGACGGGTAGCATACCCGTTACTTATCCTCCCACTGAACGCTTAAATAGACGATTCGGGCCACAGTGAAGGGGGGGTTCAGATTGTTTAGAGCACCGAGCATCGCTTTTCTGTTATGAGAAGCTTGCAGAGATAAAAGAAAAGAAGCATCGAGAGTTTTACTGTGAAGTGTCCAAATGATGTTGCTGGGGAAGTCAACATTCTCTGTTATAATTTTAGCTTTCTTTGCCTTGTGAAGGCTAATTGTAATTTCCAGAAGAGAGGTCTTGAAGACTTTGTACAGCATTCTGTTTACAGTTGCTGAAGTTGATTCCAGAACCATTTTTGTACCATTTTAAAAATATTAATTGGATCGGTACCCATTGGAGAGGGACCCAGAGACGTAGCCCAGTGAAGGGGTGAACTCCGTTATCAACTTTTGTTTGTGACTCTCTGATTCTGTGTTTTTTTTCCCACATCTGGTTATCAGGTTTGCTTTTCATTTCTATTTAAGCATTTAATTTCTGTTAATGTTGTTTCATGAATTAAGCAAACTGGTAAACACATTCTTTAAAAACTTTTAATGCACTCAAGTTGAGATCCGACATATCAACGAATTAGGATGTAGTGGAAGTTGAGATAGCTTTAATGCCCATCCTTTCACCTTAATGTTATTCCACCACTTGTCTATATCTGCTTCCATCATGCTTGAACAATAGTTTGTATTTCTAAACTTCATGGGTGGTGAGATACTCATCATTCCAACATCTAGCTAGATGGATTCATTTTTGTCATGGTTTGCTTGATTATTGATGGCCCTTAGAACCTAATCCAATTATATTGTTTCAAAACGCCTTCCCTTCCCTTGATCTTTATAAATGAACCTTGTTAAACAAATACCCTAAGAATTTACTTGATTCTGTAAATATTGAATTGTGATTATAGAATCTCCTACTACAAAAATATGCTTGATCCCTCTTGAGTTGAGTATCTTCAATTCCATGTACAAATCCATTAGCAATATCTCTACTTGATTATTAATAGTTTCCTCTAAAACCTAGACAAAACTTATTTCTTGATTTTCTTTAAAAGTCAAAAGTGATCCCATACTTTCCACCCCTGTATATAACCATAAATTTATCACAAGTAAATTAATGTCATTGCGTCGAAGAGGCGCATTCTACAGCCCAATAGGGGGAGATGTGTAACTCCTTTTGTGCTCATCCTATAGCTGACACGTGTCCTTTATAAAACATAATAAAATATTATAAAAAGTAACTTTTCAGCCCAAATTAAATTTGAAATATTTAGAATGGCATAAAACTACACAAATTAGATAAATTAAAATTAAAAACATTGCATTATACACTTCATCAACATTTGCATTCTAAAAAAAGAAAGATTCCAGAAAGCAAATACATCTAAGACAATATAAACAACATTCAACTTCACTAAATTTAGTGAAGTGACATCAGTTTTCTCACACATTTCTTATATTACTAAGATTTTAAAGCCCTAACTTTGACCATTGACTTTGAGATTTACAAAAATATATAATATTATGTGTAATCACGATGCATGACACCTCTAAACATTTCTCGACAATGTCATGGTCGTATTGGACAAAGAGGGGCTGCCTCTCATTTTCCATCATTGATTCAAGACACCATGCGGCCCCATTACACTCCTTACTTAAAGACAATAATTTCACATCTGACTTTGTCGGTTACTCTTCGGAGTTCTTTCTCGGAAAGAGCGCAAGTGCAACCCCTTCTCATTAGAGTGGCTCATAATATATTTTTATATCTTAAAAGCAAATATTATTTTAAATGATCAACTTTTGGAGTTTAATTATCTAAATTAGTTTAAATTGTTTTAATCGAATGCTTTTATATTTACGTAGGAAAGGCAACTTTCAACGACTCCACACACCGCTCCTCACTGCATTATCTCTCTCTATATTATATTATATTATATTATATTATATTATAATATTTATATAAAATTCCCTAACAACCTTCTTATTTTTAAAATGTGGTTTTCACTGACTTCGGACAATCCACTCGTTATACCGTTATCTATATTATTTACTTCTTAAAAAAAAAAATTAAAGAGAATATGAATAATTAAACCATTTAAATTTAGTCTCTTTTTAAGAGAACTGTTAGAATTTTATGTTAAAAGAATTTTAAAGAGAATCTGAATAATTAAACCATTTAAATTTAGTCTTTATTTTTAAGAGAACTCTTAGAATTTTATATTAAAAGAATTGTTAAGTTCCTCGAGCAACAAAGTGTACAAAATATTTCCTTCTGGCCGAGGCAACAAAATCCGTCTCAGCATGGAGGCTTTCAAAATAATTGTTTTGATTTCTTTGCTTACAACAATGTTTAGTGAGAAATATTTTCTGTCCTTCATACATTTATTTTTAATGTATATATTCTAACCGTTTAGAAGATTAGTACACTACATTTAACATACATAAAACATAGTGGGAGGTTGCCTTTAAGGTTGAAATTTGATGTCCTATTTTGTATGTTAAGAAATTATATAACCTTTTATTTTTAACATTACCTTTCATTTAATATTTAAAACTTAATTTTACCACTATAATAATAGTTGACTTTATTTTTAAATAGCATTTATAACAAGAGCGGCATGCATCTAAGTCTTTGACTTTTAATTTAAAAAAAAATGAATTATTCGAAATTAATTTAAAAATAAAAATAAAATTTAAGTAAACTTTTATATAGGGGAGCGCTCTAAGGATTTCAACGAAAATCGCAGGAGAGAGGCTTACGACGATTGATGGAAGCTAGTTTGGAAGGTGGGGGTTCGACCCCACTTAAGGATCTGGCATTGGAGGTGTAGATCAGGAGCACACCGATCTACTTAAACAAAATGGGAGGAGAGGGATCGGGGAAGACTAGAATCAATCAGCAAGGGGGCAGATCGGGAAACTGTTTTCCTAGGGATAACCAGGTTCTGGGTTTGCAGATTAGATCTTCGAGCTGAAGAGATCGAATCCAGTATCTGAAGGACCATGCGCCGATAGAGAAATTTGTTGCAATTCTACCATAAAAAAAATCCCTAATGTGGTGGATAAATTCTACCTGTAGTGGGGATTTCTCCCCAGTTACGTGCAAAAGCACCTACCCTAGCTCGTCCAAAACATAGGGTAGAGTTCAACAATAATAACAGGAAGTAAAAACAACAATAACAATATTTTTTTAGGTTTTTCAAATATATAATACTAACTAATGCAAAACAAGAACAAAATATACCTTTTTTTTTAAATGTGGGCCACCGTACCCGATCTTGGAAATGGTCCCGCAGCTCCACAGTTTGGGTCTCTAGTCTCCTCCACGAATAGTTGTCAAATGGGGATTGGATCCAAATGGGTGCGGAGTGAACTCAATGTACACTGTGGGAAATGGCATGGAAAAAGTGTGTTTCTGGAATGACCAAAAAGTGTTTTGGGGGAGGCCTTCACAATGTATTTATAGGATGCTCCAAGGGTTTTTTACTCATGGTATTTTATTGTCCATGGCATTTATCTGTGATTTTTTACCCTTCTCATTTTTAGGGTTTTTTGGCCCTTTCTTGGAGAGAGTGGGGATAAATCACAATAAATGCTCAACTTCCCTTCATTTATGGGGAAGGAATAATAATGTTTTGGACCATATTTAGTGGAAATATAGTTGTGAAGGTCAAAATGGAGGAAATAATGGAGGGAATATGATGTATGGCTATGGTTTAGACCATGGTATGTGAAATTTTTTTGGTGTTAACAGATTGCCCCCTGATGTGTGAGGGTAGGAGCTCATCGTATGGCCGATAGACATCATAGGATCAAGAGAAAATGGTGACAACAACGGAGAGACTGGAGAGGACCATGAAGGAGTGGAGTTTCCTCGTTCGAACTACGATGGCTTTTGGTTTGTATTACTTTTGAAAAACGGACGAGGTACATATAATCTAGGACATGTATATGGACGAGGCGGGTATACCCATGCTTGTAACAATGTCTTCAAAAATAAAAATGGGGATCAAGGCTCAAAATATGGGAGCCGATCAATACATATACAACTAGTGATACATAATGGTGGCCTCAATGGGAGGCTCACTGCAAATGCTGATCTGAAGAACTGATACATATGAACAATGGCATTCTCATGGAATGCAATATCATCAAAACTGATGCTTTGTTGGATCTGGAGGTGTACATAACTGGATGGACTCAATGATTGTGAGTCAGAATCTCTGTGGTACAATATACAACATCAAGTACTGGATATACACAGAATCATGACACTGAGGGGATTCTGAACACTGTCACCAATGTAGCCTAGAAATCACAAGGAACATGAAACTGTATGGGTCCCATAGTAGACTCACCAATTTGCTAGAGTCAGGTTACAACGGGGGTCTTCGACCAAATAATGAAAGGACCAATTCCCTGTACGAATCTCAATGGTGTGATGATGTAGCTGAAGTCGAGCATGTGAGACACAACCAACCCGAAAGGAACTATTGACTCCTTTCAAGTGGTCTAAGGAACTCATCAATGAGGTGGATGAAACCATAATACAAGGACCTCTGGGTCTATCCTCTAGAATAGATGTGTTGACGTCGATAGAGGGAGACCTGCAACTAACAAGGTAATGATGTTTCCTTGATAGAAGTGCGAGGGGGATAACCAAAGATGTGGAATAGTTAGGGGACTGAGACAATGAATGGGGAACATGGCTAGGGGAGTATGGGGGACTCAAAATTCATTTTTTCATAGGATGACGGCGGGGAATACCTAGTAGCAAATGAAGCGGACTCCTGTGAAAGGGATCATAATTGTAAAACCGGGAAGATAACTGCAATGGAGAAATACTAGGCATAGTTAACTGGACTAGTGATATCTAGGGGGTCCAAGGGAGGCTCATTGCATAGTACTATGAACAAAGGCAACCCAATGGGGGAAAGATGCCATAATGTGAGATCATATGTGATGGCGCCTAAAGACACTGTTTGGGCCTTCATCATAGTTTTAGGAGTACGAAGAAGGGATAGATGTATGCTTGATATGATACTATCTCATGGATTTTTATTGAGCTCAAGAAGGTGAATGCTCAATGGTGTTTTCAATTTTAGAGAGTTTGAAAACAGGAAGAAGACTCCAGTGTGGTCCCTTTTTTGTATGGTAGTCTCCTAATCTCGAAAAAGGATAAAAGTATACAAAGGAGAGCTCCCCCAACGACCGGGGAAGAGAGACTTATTTACCGTAGGTAGTCCAACCAGGACAGAAAAGGTTAAACCTATATTAACTGGATGGTCATTCAAATAGTGTTATGAGCATGAACGAAACCAAGATTGCTCGACGATCTTTTCTTGATGAGAGGGCTGGAAAAGAGCTTAAAGATAACCCATAATGAGCTTTTTTGTAAGTTATGGTCCCATTGTTCGATAAAGCATAAAAGAATACAAAGGGAAACAATCCTAACTGGAAGGTGCCAGGGTGGTCCTTTTCTTTTAATAGTCTACATAGTCCGAAAAAGGAGATAAACGAGGCCACATAGATGTCCTTTCAAATACTTTAACGAGCATGAAAGGATGAAAGCATGCTCGACAATATTTTCATTCTTTTAGGAGTCAAAAAAGAGATTAATAGAAACTCCACAATGGTAAGTCAAGCAAGGAGGAAGTGTTCGATGTATGAAAGAGGTTATGTTACATGGTTGATAGGAATAACAGTGGAACACTGATGGGGCCTCCTTGTGGGATGATATATGGCTGTAAAAATAAGGCCAAGCTTGCAGTATGGATGGAGCATATGGCTCGTGAGAATGCCAGTATGTTGCAAATCGAGGTGACTGCAGGAAAGGACCCAAAGAAATTAAGGAGGGAGGTAGTCTAGTAGGTGGTTTAATCACCTAAGAGATTTTTGCATAGTGGTGGAAACTTCCTATCCTCATAAAGGACGATCCATACATGAGCATGGACTACCGGGGAGATCCAGAGAGGCCTCCACCTCCAGGATGAGTCTAGGGACCTGACGATACGTATATTTGATGCATTATGGTTGCAATCATGTATAATTTACTAGCATTGTGGTAACTAGATCATGTGTGTGACATATTGTGTGCATGTTTAGATGTGGGACCAAACCCTCTAGTGGGATACCAACGACGCAGGGGCAGGGTGGAGGGGTTAGATCCACCCGATCACGGGAAGAGGAGGTGAGTGAGTGCTACAATGGACTCACTGTGGCTAGACATGGAGTGACTACTGGAGGGGGTCACCGAATCGTGGTAAAAATGATGTAAAACAAGAAAGACAAAATATGATGCAAGGGTACTTCATGGTGAGCGAATTCAGGCATAGAACCTCTTGAGGTAGAGCCCATTGTGGGTATTCTTCAAGAGGTGGCCATCAGAGTCAGCAAGGATATATGCTCCCTTGCCGAGACATCGATGGATGACATAAGGTCCATACCACATGGATTCAAACTTTCCTTTCCCTATATTATCATTGGCTTGGTTGTAGACGAGGACTAGGTCCCCCTCGCTAAAGGTGTGGGGATGTACGTGGGAGTCATAGTGGGACCTTGATTAAGTCTTGGATGCTTCTGTCATTTGGAGAGAAACACGATGGTCCTCATGAGTCTATTCAATCATATGTAGGAATTGTTCTAACGGTGAAGTATCCGATAAAAGTTCGATGACAAGGAAGAGTGATGAAATCTGGAATTCGATGGGAAGAATCGATTCCACACCATGAACTAAGTGAAATGGGGTAAAACCGGTGGCGGTTTTAGAGATCTCTCCGTCGTTGCAAAAGTGGTGTCGAGATAGATCATGCAGATATTCCACGGTCGAGGACGGGAAATGACTAATGGAAGTAGAGATCGTGTAAATGGTGTTGGTGGTATCCGAGGAAGAATTTGGAGGTTGGATCTCCTCAAGGACAGTAATGTCGTACTCGTGGGAATGCTTGCGAAGGTCATTGAGGAGTGACCGGTACTCAGGAAAGTTTGGGAAATGGTGTGAATAATTACCATATAGACCACAAACTGCACATGGGTGGTTGGTTTGCAACGACTTGTTCTTCATCGCAGGTATGGTTAGTACATTGACAACTAGAGTGTCTTTAGTCTCAACTACAATGTGCATGTGGGTGCGAAGGATAGGAAAATTGGGACAATTCTATGTCGCATGGCCTTGTACATCGGATAAAGCACATGTAGGAGGAGGACATGGTTCAGTCGTCACTTTGGGCATATTTCCCCTATTTTTCTTCTTCGTAGGAGGGGTAGGAGTAGAGACAAGAGTAGTCATTTGTGTACCAAGAGATGGGTGTGATATCGTCTCGATAGGTTGGACGAGAGTCAACACAAACTATGGATTTGGGGGTGGGGTAGGTGGATCGAGGTACCACATAGGAATACCCAAAGTGAACACAGGCAAGTTGAGAGTAGCCATGACGAGCTTACTCGCAATGTCAGATGGTGGAAAAGGGAATGGAATCGTGTGGACGAGGAGTGAACCCCAATAATTCCCCGCGGTATGCGGTTGATGTTGTGACTGAGGTTGCAAGGAGGTCGAAACGCTACCAGATGAGATAGTGCACAAATTTGATATATCAGTCGACGAAGGAGGAGGTGGTAAAGACAAAAAGGTGTATGTCATAGGTGCGCTAGCAAATAAGCCTCAGCTAGCGGCAGATAGGGAAGGTATGGATATGTTGTCGATGGTAGTGTTGATATTAGGAAGGACATGTTTCGGTGTGGCCAATCTCTTTGGATCATAGTACATCAGTTGGTCGATGGTCACTATCTTCTCATAATGACGGAACATCAAGAGTCGAAAGATGGTAGATGCAACGAATCACATTGCATACATATAACTACGTCTTATGAGGAGGTTGTAATCGAGTTGGGCGTTGACAACCTCAATGTCAATCAACATTGTTTTTTCGGCTAACTCAACATGGACATTCATGAGGACGCCCTGGGGTTGAGCAGAACAACCATCATAGGCGTGAAGAGTGGTGGAAGAAGGTTGAAGGGTTGGCGATCCAAGTTTATGCCAAAAAAAGGTTGAAATAACACAGGTGAATGCCCCCTCATCAATAATGCATCAATGAATGACCAAATTCTAAATCATGACCAGAACTTGGAAGGCAACTGATAATGCCATTTGGGTTTCTCCTTGATCCAGGTCATAGGTGATCAACCTAGAGTCAGAGGGATCGACAACACCTAATGTGAATAACAACACTTTATTGCAATGAAAAAGTCTTGAGAACTTCCAGAGGGGACATGATCATGGGAGACTGGGCCAAGTCGTCAACAATACTGTAGTTGAGTGCGGCTCTGGTAGTGACATTTTTCGCAATGCAACGTAAAGGGAATCACGGGATTTTGGAAATCCCGTCCATGGGGGGTCTTAAAAAATTCAAAGACATATCCAGAGCAGTGGATGTAGATGCTACAGATGGGTCAACAGTTTCCGTGGTGGAACTATACTGGTTTCGTCGAGTCTAGAGGTTGACATGAGATGATAACATCATGCGGTGATGGACACCATGATCAATAGGTTGAGCCGTAGAAGTGGTGGAAGGAGTGTGTGGGGCCAAGGGATAGGTTGCAACCATTCCTTGGTGTAGTAATGGGTTTTGGAGCACCATAGGTGGAGGACCTAGTGGTACTGGGTTTGGTTGAGCAAGAGCAGCCCCATTGGGCTCATGTTGGTTATCTGTTTGGAGTAAATGGTGGAAACAATTGATATGAGGAAATTGATGTGTGTAATGGCCAAAGTGTTACAAATGGCGCACATATTGTTAGTCCACAACAGTGGGTTCTTTCCAGGTCCAGCAGGATGTTGGGGGTTTTGTGCAGGGGGTTCAACTCTGTTATTGTTCGTAGGGTTGGCTTGTTGGCCACCTACTTGAGGCTGGTTGTTACCCCAATACCTACCTCTCTTATTCATTCCTTGCCCTTGTTGGTTATTGGGGGTGGGTTAGTTAGGGAGGTTTTGTTGTGTGTAGAACTGTCCTAAAGGAGTAGGAGGAGTTGGGGCCAGGGCCGAAGTAGGTTGCATAGGTGGTGGGTAATAGGAAAAAGTAGCTAGTGGGGCTACAAAGTCGTCCATTTGGCCATTACACGAGTGTGTTGAACAATTTGGTCCATGAATGTGAGGAGTTGGTGTGGAAGGTGCATAGGAAGGTCTGGCTCCGGACTGATCCATTACGCATGAAAAAACAAATGCGTAACCTGGTTGGACAACACTAGGGGTGTGACCATAATGGGGTGGCATCGAAGGAGAGGTCAGGTAAAAGTGAGGATGATGTGTAATAGATCCGATGTGTATCTCGATGCGAGGATACAACACAAGGAGCGTCGTGTATAATGGTATACAGGTAACCCGATTGAGCGTATATGAGATCGAATTGTTGAGACTTCAGGATGGATTCCTCCTTGGTTTGCGGGTGCTCAGATGCAACTTCCTTAGCTATTGGGGGGAGTAAGCTTTTGAGGAACCAATCTAGGAAAATCCTATCAACTAACTGGATCTTACACAAGCTACGATGATGATGCCATTCATGGATATCATCCGTGATATGGGTATCTTTGTTTTGTCTACAGGATAATATAATTTCCACACCCTCATCATATCAAACGGGTAATTGGAAATACTGTAAAAACATCGAGGCTAACAAGCAAAAGTATGGGTAGGTGGAATGAGGCAGTTTGATGTACCATTTGGCCACAACACTTGTGAGTATGCATTGGAATAACTGTAATCGGACAGGATCATCCACTATGTTGTTAGATGAACACCATAAGTGGAATGACATAATATGGTTTTGGGGGTCTTCTCCTGCCTTCCCTTCAAACTTAGGGATGTTTGATGGAAGTTTGGTAGGCATGGGAGGCTAGAGGGGGTTATGACAAATGGGGTCATTGGTCAACCGTGCCAAATCAGGCAGGTTGATACTAGCCATAAAAGGTAGACTAGAACAAAGAGTGGATTGGGAAGGGACAAAAATGTTGTCGACACCAACAGGAATGTGGTTCCCTTAGATGACTGGGGGTGGGTGAAGTTGACTTCCAATAATGGGAGTACTCACTAGGATGGTAGGAATAGCTGGAATGGAAGTGGAAGGGCCACTTCCCCCAGGAATAAATGGTGGTATGGTAGAAAGCGCAGTGTCTGGAGTGGGTAGTAGACCAACATTAGTGTGTGTGGTGGAAAAGGGCCCACTACGACCAGGACATGTCAGTCCAGTGGAAGGGATACCCATAATGATGGGTGGAACAGAAACAAGCGCACCACCAATCGTCCCCCCTTGAAAGGGATTAGGATGTGCACCATTCATGGGGCTAGATGGGGTAGTGAACAAGGTAGGTTTGGATTGATAGGAATTTGAATCTGAATCATAGGAAGTATGTGGCTCCAAAGGTGGAGAACGATGTTGAATATGGATCCAATGGTGACAGTTCAAGGAACTGAACTAAGGGGTGTGCCCCCTAATCCTATTCGGGTATCACGGTGGAGCTATGATGACGTGATGGAGTGATGTGTAATGGAAAAAACTCAAGAGTATTAACTGCAGGCTAAAAAACCCAACTACAACCAAGTGTGTAGAAAGAGAGCATATAAATGATAGCTCGCATGCCAACAACAATCTCTAAAACCAAACTACAACAACGGGTTACAGCAAGGCGAGTCTACAACACAATGGCCAGAAATACAACAAGAAACACTACCTATAAATAAAAATGACTCACTAACCTATGGGATATGAGTGCAAGAAAAATCCTAGCCACAAGATGGAATCCCTTCACAAATCGTATCCTTAGCAGGGCGATGAAATCTCAGTCAGAAAATATGAAATGGAAGAACAATAGGCTAAGAGAATCCCACTACTAAGAAGGACCTCTGGGTAATAGGTCCCTAGAAAGAATGGCATCTAGGCTACCTCATTCACGACACGTCCGGGATGGTTTCCTGGTGCTTCATCCCTTTGGCCCTCGACACCCAGTATACTTTGGTATGCATGAGGAGGACTATGAAGGTTTAGCTTTCGGTACAAGATGGAGTGCGGTATTCCACCCGGACTTCCAGAACCCCTTTGTTGTGGCTTACTCCTGTAGAGCATCCCCCCCCCCCTCGATACACTGGTTGTGACCGTGTCAACAAGTACAAGAGGATTTTGGTACCCTAATGGACAAAAACTATGTCTCAAGATGTGTGTGACAAAGGGGTGTTGTTTGGATGCCTATCCCCAAAGTCCTAACTTAGCTACAAGATTGTTTTTGGTCCTCAAATAAGGTTACAATGTTGGTTGTATTAAGTTAATTTTTATGCTATCTTGGGTTCATGAACCAAGCATTTTATCTTTAGTGTGTGAGATGTGTGCAAAGGATGTGTATAAGGCCCAACAATCCTATGGAGAAGATGCAACGATCTCACTGCCGAGATGCATATAAATAGCAATAAATGACAGTAAATATCATGCAAAATCACAACTAATTCTTCTAGAACATAAAATAAGCACAAGTAAATGAATGTCTAAGGAACTTACCAAGGTGTAGGAACCACACAAGGGTCTCGACTATGAATATCGACTCAAGAGGCTCACATACAAGGAAAAGAGGACCTACAAACAAATCAAGGGGATGTAATGGATCAGATCTATACATAAACAGGTCGGGAAGGGGTAAAACATAGATAGTGGGTATGGAACAAGGATCTCAAGCACCGAAAAGGACTGAAAAACTGCAGGTTGCACCTGTCGGTAGAACTGGGAAACAATCATGACCGAGGTAGAAAAACAGTCATAAGACTTAGGCCACACAAAATAGGGGATTAAATGCGTTTGGTCGCACAAAACCAAGTCACAGTAGTGACTGAGGTTGCTTCAAAAGTCAGGACAGGTGTGATCTAGATTTCTAGGCCATGTCACACTTATTGGGGAAAAAGGCATGACCTGGGTCACACTTATTGAGAAAAAAGGTGTGGCTGGGTCATAACTTTTAGCCGAACAAGTATGACTTGGCCAGAACTGGATTTTTTTTTTTTAAATGGTTGTTGGATAGGGTCAGGGGGAAGGCACTGAAGCAACATTGGAGGGTACAAACCTTACATTCATCATTGGTTCCTTGACTTCCTACCTTGGGTGGTACCTACCTACCTACCTAAATTGGACAATGATTCTCCCCTAATCAAAATGGCCTTTGAGGACAGTTCTCCCCTATACCTTGGACGACGATGCTGCCATAATCACCCTCCTACATAGGCTAAGATATGAGCACTAAGATTCTGCAGATATGAGCACTAAGATATGAGAACTAAGATTATGTAGATAAAAGGGAGAAAATGGATAAAATAATTAGCCAACCCAAGAATTAGGACGTTCTCCCCTATAGATGAATTGGGAAGAATTAGCCAACATAGAATTTTCTACTGTCCCATAGGTGGAGGTGAAGCCAAGAATTAGACAACATAGAATTTGCTACTGTCCCATAGGTGTAGGTGAAGCCAAGAATTAGCCAACACAGAATTAGCTTCAGTCACATAGGTGAAAGTGGATACCAAGCCCTTGTGTTGGTGTGCTAAGAATCACCTGTTAGGAAAGAACTAGGACCCAACCTCTGGCTAGTAGGAGAATCTACCATAGAGGATGTATGGGGCCATTAGGATTGAACTAAGAAGGATCCAACCATCCAAGTCGGAGAATCTACTCAGAGAGGATGTACGAGAACCCGTTAGGATTGAACTAGGATCCATCCTTCTGCAAGCATTTGCGAGTAGGAGTCTACTCAGCTCTGAGATTTTGTGAGTAGGTCTACATCAGAGTTATCGTCCGAGGAGGCTCGATGGGATGTCTGGGTTTGGTAGGTGCCCAAGCCAAATTGAAACCCACTAATGATGGGGGCCACCTTGACTTATTGAATCCTAGGGCCAAAAGCCAGTGCAGTTTCGTATTTCTATAAGAGTAACAGATATCAGTATGTACTTTTTTTTCAGATCTGTTGTGAGGGGGTCATATATGTGACAACTAAAGGAAGAAAAGGAGAAAAAACCCACAGAAAGACTTGCAAAAACAAATATCTATATGGATCGACTGATTGGAGTCTCCAAAATTGTAGTGCATATTTCTCCCCAGCTACATGTAAAATCACCTACCCTAGCTCGTCCAGAACATAGGGTAGATTTCAACAATAATAACGAGAAGTAAAAAAAACAACAACAATATTTTTTTAGGTTTTTCAAATATATAATACTAACTAATGCAAAACAAGAACAAAATATACCTTTTTGGAAATGTGGGCCACCATAGTTGTCCTAGGAAATGGTCCCGCAACACCACGGTTTGGGTCTCCTGATCTCTTCCTCGAATAGTTGTCAAATGGGGAATGAATCCAAATGGGTATAGAGTGAACTAAACGTGCACCATGGGAAATGGCATGGAAAAAAGTGTGTTTCTGGAATGGCCAAAAATTGTAAAGTGTTTATGGAATGGCCAAAAAGTAAAAAAATTTCTGGAATGGCCAAAAAGTGTTTTGGGGGAGGCCTTCACAATGTATTTATAGGATGGTCCAAGGGTTTTTGACCCATGGTATTTTATTATCCATGATATTTATCTATGGTTTTTGACCCATTCTCATTTTTAGGGTTTTTTGGCCCTTTGTTTGGAGAGAGTGGGGATAAATCACAATAAATGCTCAACTTACCTTCATTTATGGGGAAGGAATAATAATGTTTTGGACCATATTTCGTGGAAATATAGTTGTGAAGGTCAAAATGGAGGAAATAATGGAGGGAATATGATGTATGACTATGGTTTAGAACATGGAGAGCTAGGTGAACATTTTTTGGTGTTAACACTACCTGGAAACCTAGGGGGAATTAAGATTTGCAACCAGGGTCCAAAGGGTTTTTCACCATAACTTTCATAATTTTGGAGGATCGAAATTGGGTGTTGGATGGAGGGCCATATTTTTTCTACTCTACTGGTCTTTTCCTAAGACCATCGAAGAAAAGTTTTAACTCGAAGAAAGAAGACATGCAAAGAATGCCAGTATGGATCCAAATGTACACTTTACCAAGGGAATACTAGGATTAGAAAATTATAGAAGACATAGGTAACACCTTGGGAACTTTCGTAAAATTTTCAAATTAGACGAAGGTGAATAGGTATACGACATATGCCAAAATTTGTGTGTATATGGATATGAAAAAAGCTTTACCAAAGGCCATAGATATTTCTTGGGAGGGCGAAGAATGGAGGAAAGCTTTGGATTATGAGCATATCTCCTTCTATTGTCAGTGTTGTGATGACTACAGTCATCTTTATAGAGATTGTCCCCAAAATTATCCACCTCCCTAGGTGAAGCAGAATAATAAAGTGGATGATCAGGGTTTTGAGCGAGTGCACTCAAAGAAGTGGGGAACAAGAACCGAGGAAGAAATGGAGGTCAATAAATTCTCTATGGTGTCCAATAAATTCACAATATTAGGAGAGAAGGAAGGGAACAAAGAAATAATAGATATAGTAGATGAACGAAGTGGAAACCCTATCCCAAGGATAGAGGGAACTAAGAAAGGAAAAGGGAAGGAAGATAAGGGGGATGAGAAAAAGATGACCCAACTGGGGATGGAAACAAAAGAAGAAGGAGAGGACATGGACATAGGAGAGCTATATCTATAAGGAATTGAGCGACCATGCGTGGAAAATGACAAAGGCTTCATTCTGCAGGAACAAGTTTCCTTACTTCAGGAGGATATCATGAAGGATAAGACCTTAAAACCTCTAGGCATTATGGATGGATCGATGAAATACAACAAAAGGAAATATGTGGAGATGGGTAAGAAGTCATGATGGAAGTCAAATAGAGTACTCATAGCATAGGCTAGCTTAGGGTTGCTTGAATAAGGTCGGTACCCTACCATAAGGGTGGCTCTTGGTCAGTATTTTTTTCCTTTAAGTTATCAATGAAGATTATAACTTGGACTCATAAGAGGGCTTAATAGCCCCCAAAAGGAAAAAAATTTGAGGAATAATATTTATAAGGAAAAACCAGTAGTAATGTTTGTCCAGGAAACCAAATGTATTGAGGACAATCTGTTAAAAGTTGGAGAAACTATGAAGGAGTAGGGATTGATGTGTCGTGGGTTGTAGGGGGTTTGGGGATATTATTGCACCTGAATAAGATCACTTTAATTATATTTTACACTTCTTAGCGATCCATTTCAGTGGATTTCCACATAGTTGGGACTGTTAAAAGAGGGGTTTTTTCAAATATATATGGGACTTATACCTCCCCACAGAAAGTGGGTTTCATTGATTCTTTATGGAAATTTCACCAGTTGGTTAATGGGAGGCATTATATCCTTTGTGGATATTTCAATATGATCGTATCCCTAGAGGAGAAGAAAGGGGTTAGGATATGGATGGAGGGGGAAAACCTGCTCTTCTAGGAGGCCATTAAAGAGATGAGATTGGTAGATATTATTTTGGGAGAGGAGATCTTCTCTAGAAGAATTTAAGGGGAGGTGAGAGGCATATTTCCTCCCATTTGTATATGTTTCTAATTTCTGATTCAATTCTGGATTTGGGAAGCGAGCTCTCATCCTTGGCTCTCCCCTCGGCTAGATCAGATCATTGGCTAGTTTGTCTATGTTGGAGTGGGTTGGGTTCTCAATTGAAGAAGCCCTTTAGGCTTGAGAAATTTTGACTCAACCACCAATATTTCAGCAACAAATTCCATCAATGGTGGGAGGAGGGCGGGGAGGAAGAAGGGAAGAATATTTTTAAGTTTCATAGAAACTCAAAACCCTTAAAGGAAATATCAAGAAATGGAATAAACAAAAGTTTGGAAATATTTTTTAGGACAAGGAAAACCTGGAAGAAAGGTTGGAAAACATACAAAGACAAGAAATGAGGAATGGATTCTCCCCTACTCTCCAAGAAGAGGAAGGAAGTGTCCTTGCTCAACTGGATGAAAGAGAAAAGCAAGAGGAATTCCCATGGAAACAAAAATCTAGGGTTAATTGGATTAAGGACGGAGAAAAAAACATAAAATTCTTCCATAGGACAAAAGTTTAGCATCGTTCCCAGAACCGCATCCTAAGGTTGTGAGAGGAGGATGGATACTGGGTGGAAAAGTGGGAAGATATAGTGGGTGAATTGGTTCAATTCTTTAAAAATTTCTTGGGCGAGTCCATCTCAGACAAAATTGATAAGATCGAGTGTATAACCAGGAACGTCCCTAACTTGATCATTGAAGCTCATAATGACCTGTTGATGAAGGTGATTCTAATGAAGGAGGTGGAAGAGGTGGTGGGACAAATAAATGAAGGTAAGGATCTAGGTCCAGATGGATTCACAATAAATTTCTTCCACTATTTATAAGATATGGTTAAGGATGAAGTTTGGAAAATTGTAGAGGATTTCAAGAGAACTCAAAATATTTTGTCGGCTTTCAACACAACCTTTTTTACCCTTATTCCCAAGAGGGAGGGTGCTGAGTCTGTGGGGATTTTTTCGCCCCATTTCCTTATGTAATGTTATATATAATATTATTAATAAGGTTATATATAATCAATTGAAACCGATATTGCCACATATTATATCCCCTGATCAATCAGGGTTTGTTGAGGGTAGAAAAATTATGGAAAGGATTATTCTAATTCATGAGGTCATTCATTCCCTCAAAACTGCTAGAATCCCAGGAATGATGATTAAGTTGGATATAGTTAAATCCTATGACAAGATGGATTGGAAATACATACAAGAGTTTATTAGGGATTTTGGACTTTGTGAATAATGGAATAGGTGGATAATGAAGCTTGTTTCCATAGTGTTTTTTTCAGTTCTTAACAATGGGATTTCAGCAGGTCTCATTAAAACCTCAAGGGGAATCATGAAATGGGACCTGTTATCCCCCTTCCTCTTCATCATAATGGTGGAAGGTTTGGGAAGGTCCATTAAATCCATTCAATCTGATCAAAGGATCAAGGGTTTACAAGTGCATCGTAGTGTTGAGGTCCAAAATCATCAATAGTTTGTGAATAATATGATGTTGATGGGAAAACCCTCGGTCCAAGAATCTCGTTCCCTTAAGGGATTGCTACAAGAGTTGAGAGAAGCATCTGGGTTGGAGGTTAATGAAGGTAAGTCTCATGTTTTATTCTTTAACACACCACATATTACTTGATTCAATGTATGTAGCGTCTTGGGATATAGGGATAGATCCTTCCATCGAAATATTAAGGATCCCCTTTGGTGGATTTGATTGTTTGCAAGGGGTCATGGACTGAGCTTATGGACAAAATGAGGAGGAATTTGTCCATTCAGACGTTTCATCCATTGAATCTAGCAAGCATATTGGTCTTAGTTAAAGTAGTTCTTAAGGCAATGCCCATTTAATTATTTTCCAGCATGACAACTCCAAAGTCTATCTTAAGGGAAATTCATAATATACAAAGAATATTTCTTTGGAGTGGGGTGGGGACCAACGAAAATGGGATATTGTAAGGTGGGAAATTGTTTGCAAACCAAAGGCTCATGGGGGATTAGGGTTACATGATATGGAGAAAATGAACATTGTAAGTAGTGTGAAAGCTTGGTGGTGGTTGGTATCTCAGGAAGCTCAAACCTGAGCTAAGTTATGCAATAGTAAATATGACGGGGACTAGGATAAGAGTGATATTATATGTTTTTTTGAAGACATTGGAGGCTCCCAAATTTGGAATTCAGCTCGAAAATGTAGACATCTTATTCAATTTTTTTGGGGGGGAATTAGGGATGGGGATTTAGTGCTCTTTTGAGAGGATGCTTGGTGGCAACTCCCAAAATTGGATGAAATCCTCATTATTCCTCGTCTACACTAACAATGCAAGGAAAGGCAGTGGACTAAAGTAAATGACTATTGGGAGAGGGAGGATGAGACGTAGGAGTTTAGGAGGTGGGATCAAAGAAACTGGAGGGAACATGTGGGGACAAGAGAAGAAGTCATAAGGGTTTTGGAAGCCCTACAAGATCGGTGCATAATAATAAATGGGGACAAAGAAAAATTGAGATGGGGTATGCTTCCTAAAAGGTCATTTTGAATAAAAAAATCCTATTATATCGATGGAGGTTTAATGCATGAGTAGCCAATCCTAGTTTGGAAAGGATTGTGGGAGGTGAAGTTGTGGCTGAAAATTTCTACTTTTGTATGTCTACTTTTAAAAAGATGAATTTTAACTAGTAATAACTTGATGAGAAGAGGGTTATGAGGTCCTTAGTAGTGTTTCTTGTGAAAAGAAGCTGAGGAATCACTTGATCATATTTTGGACTTGTGCCCTTTCATGATCCAGCTCTAGGACAGGGAAGCAGAAGCATTTAGTCGATCCAATAGACATAGGGGAAGGTCGGATCTTACTTTGAGGAACTAGAAAAATGAGCCTTTCCAAAACCCTATTGTGGCAACCACTTATGGAAAATTTTCTTGAGATTTGTACTATGGGAAACCTAGAGAGAGAGGAATCGCATGACCTTCCGAGGAACATCGATGACAATTAACAAATTCTAGAGGGCCATTCAGTCATAAATTATTAAAACTATAAGATTAGGGTCCTAGGATAAGGCGGACTCACAAGCTACCGGGGATGAGGCTTTGATTCTCAAAGCTTGGGGGACAAGGGGGCCACTTCCCTGCTAGGAAATGCCCATTTGATTATTTTCCTGTATAGGAGCTCCAAAGTCTATCTTGAGGGAAATTTGTAATATCCAAAGAAAATTTCTTTGGAATGGGGCATGGACCAACGAAAAATGGGCTCTGATAAGGTAGGAAACTATTTGCAAACCAAAGGCACATGGGGGACTAGGGTTATGCGATACATAGAAAATGAACATTGTAAGTAGTGTGAAAGCTTGGTGATGGTGGGTATCTCATGAAGCTGAACCCTAGGATAAGTTATGGAATAGTAAATATGTAGGGGACTGGGATAAGAGTGATCTTATATGTTTTGTTGAATATAGAGGAGGTTCTCATATCTGGAATTCGGTTTGGAAAGGTGTACATCTTATTCAAGAAAACAGTTTTTGGGAAA
Organism: Pseudotsuga menziesii; assembly: GCA_001517045.1. NCBI lineage: Eukaryota > Viridiplantae > Streptophyta > Pinopsida > Pinales > Pinaceae > Pseudotsuga > Pseudotsuga menziesii. Next base: position 142,835 of record LPNX011093249.1, on the reverse strand, counting down.
TTAGGGATGGGGATTCAATGCTCTTCTGGGAGGATGCTTGGAAGCAACTCCCAAAATTGGATGAAGTCCTCATCGTTCCTTGGCTATGCCAACAATGTGAGGAAAGGAAGTGGACTAAAGTAAAGGACTAAGGCAATTCCCATTTACTTATTTTCTATGCTTTGGTCCTAGTTAAGGTAGATCTTAAGGCAATGCCCAGTTACTTATTTTCTATCATGGAAGCTCCAAAGTCTATCTTGAGGAAAATTTGTAATATCCAAAGAATATTTCTTTGGAGTGGGGCAGGGACCAACAAAAATGGGCTCTTGTAAGGTGGGAAACTGTTTGCAAACCAAAGGATCATGAGGTACTAGGGTTACGTGATACTAAGAAAATGAACATTGTAAGAAGTGTGAAAGTGGGGGATGAGGCTCTGATTCTCAAAACTTGGGGATTAGGGGGTCACTTCCCTGCTAGGCTATTTAAAAGACTCAGCTTTTGGGACCTTCTAGTCTGAACTATTTGCTTCCCCCCTGACTAGATTCTTTAATTTAAACTTCAATGGTTCCTGCAAATGGAACCCAATGGTCTCCTGTTTTGGTGGCATGATTCGGTACCATAATGGGGAAATGCAGACCTTGTTCTATGGTCAGATAGGTCATGAGAAAAATAATGGTGCAAAACTGGAGGTTATGATTCATGGGCTCATGGTTTCTCAAAAGAGGAACTAGATGCCCCTAATTGTGGAGGGTGATTTGAATGTTATTACCACAACGACAGAACATATCCAGAATGGAACTAGTTACACTAAAGTCTCACTGAGCTGGAGATTGGAGTACAGGTTGGAGTGTTTGGAGGATTTACTGAGCAGGGTCATGACCATATCATTTTTTGATGTTCATAGGGATGGAAATATGGTAGCGAATTCCTTGGCTAATGCATGTACAAAGGAAGAAAGGACTTTAGTTGGAGAAGCATGGGAAGAATTAACAGACATGACGCTTGGGGAACGATGTGAAGCACAAGTGGCTCTTGAAAATTCTAATAAAGGTACTCATGACATGTGTGAGTAGTAACAGGGACAATAGATGGATAGATTTAAGAAGGAAAGGAGGAAGAAACGAATGGGGAGTCAGAGGGATTAGACCGCTCCCTTTAAAGCTCATGAGTACATTCATGAGTGGGATCATTTTGGCGAGTTTTTCTTAAGGTTTTCATCCAATTCGAAGGGTGGTAAATCCAACCATTTACAAGAGGGATTTTTTGGCATGGACATGAATGAGGGTGGTTGAGCTCAGATGGGGTACACCCATAACCATTATCAAAATTGGAAATATGCTATATATTCACTAAAGGACCACCCTGATGTAACATTGTGATAAGATTTTCCTTTGCATCTTGATAGGGTGGTGGAAAATAAAGCGTGATCTTCTGTGAGAATATGAGAGAATGGAGATGGGTAAAACCTTGCCGAGGGGAATGAAAGTGAGAGCGACTCGTAAGCCAATGGGGCTCGATGAAACATTACTCAAGCACATACGAAAGATGCATGGGATGTGAGGTATATTTGATTTGGATTTCATGTCAGAGGTCTGAGGCCACCCAGAGGGAATTGAGGCAAACATGTGGGAGAAATTAGATGAAGAGAGCTTGCAAACTAACACTAAATTTATGGAGGACCAGGCCATGGAACCAAGGAATGATGTTGCTCGTCTTGGCACGTACAAGAGGACGATAGCTCTATTCTAGGTTATGAAAAAACTTATGGGCCACATATTATGGAAATGCATGCAAAAGGAAGAGGTTGACGAGGTCTCGGTGCAATGCTGGAAATAGCATCATGCCGAGATCAGTTAAATGTGAAGTTGGACACGGTAATGGCAACTCTTAGGATTCAAGTTTATTTTCCTTTTGTAGATAATTCCAAAGGAAAGGCACAGGATCCTGCGGGGGTCTACCTAAGGCACAAGTTTGGTTAGCATGGATGGTAAGTTAGGTCTTCTGTCTACTATGTGGAATTAGGCTCATGTTGACTTTTTTATGTATTTCTGGATTTAATAGAGATAGGTGTTTTGGCAGGGTTACTGGGAAGGATTGTGTGTGATGTTTTATGAAGGGTAGACTTAAAATTTTATATTTTGGGATTTTTTTGGGTCTATGATTCAATGGCAGTATGAAGTGAGGTTGTTATGGGAGCTATGTAATTTTCTCTATAGTTACAATAAAGTTCTACCTACTTACAAAAAAAAGTAAGCTTTTATATAAATAAGTAAAAATAATTATAACGATATAAAGTGCTTTATATCCATACCAATATATATCAAATGTTAATATTTAAAAAATCTTAATAATTGAGAAATTGCATATTAACTGTTAATAACTAAAAATCTTAAAAATTGTGGAATTGCAAACTTCTAAAAAAAATAGTATAAAGTAAATTAACCTAAAACAAAGTTAAATATGTTTATTTTTGAAAAAAACTATAAATAAAATGTGAGTGAGTTTTTTGAATTATTTGTATTGTTTTGACATCAATATGTAATATTATTAATATATGAACAATTTTTTAATTATTAAATTATTTTAAAATATGAAATCCAAAAATACAATTTCTCATAACAAAATATTCATATTTAAATTTCAAACTTAAATAATAAATAATAAATAAATTAAAGAAAAATTACAAATATTAATAAAACAACTTATTTTCTTTTATAAATAATAATACATAATCCAAACTTAAACTAAATTTTAAAGGAAAAGAGATTTAAAAATTAATTCAAAAAATATTAAACTATAATTATGTTTATTAATTTTTTTATATGTTTAAAAGTTAACTTAAAAGACTATTTAAACTAAAATGAAAAAGTGGAAAATGAGAGATTTTTCACACTTTAAGAAAAGCATAAAATATTAAAATTGTATATTTTTCTTTTGAAAATTAGTTTAAAGATTGCATAAGAGATTATTAAGAATATTAATGGTACCATTTCATTATAAATATATGGATTTAAGTTGTATAAAGTTTTGGAATAGGTAGAGAGAGAGAGTACAACATTGAAGTGATAGCATTACAACACTCTAACATAAATATTTTATGAGCTTTCTAAAGTTTTCATAATGTATGTAAATTTGATTTTATTTTCCTATTTTTAACTAATGGTGTCATTGATAAAAATAGTCTTTTCAAGGCCTATAGGCCAGTCAAAATTCAACACATATGAGAATAAACCAAATAAATAAAAACAAATTAATATTATTTTTCTCATACTTTAAAAATACATTTGGTTTCTTTCCAAACTAATAGGGTGAGGTAAAACCTATAGTCTCTAACATATACTAAACAAAAAAACATAATAAACATAAAGATTAAAACAAGAACACACATCATGAGAAATAAGGTTTAACTTTGAAACATTTAAATAGGCTTCTTCACAAGAAATACAAGGGGCCATCACCATGGGACACTAAATACTACGAGTCCAAGAAAACTTACCTAACAAGGAGAGACAAGACCATGACAAAAAACAAAATTTCCATATTAGAAATAGAAATATAAAGAGAATACATACATACATACATACATACATACATTCATACATATGGGTTTGGGATATAGATATTAATGACGTGTAAAAATAAAATTCACATTTCATTAATGGCGTTCAGTTTGATGAAGTGACAATATTTTAATGTGTAAATGGAAAATGACAATTATTTACTCATCAAATTTCAACCCTAGGACTCACATTCTTGATTGCAGGAATTTTAGGCATACCCTTGATGGGAGTCGAATCTATCAATGGGCTTGATGAACTAAAGAAGTCATGGTCTTCCTTTTCTAAGTTATATTTTTTAATATTGCCTTGATGATTATAGACATTCAAATAGAAGAGAGTTTTCTTGCACTGAAACCCTATATGGGACAAACGGTGTGCTCTAGAAAATTTACTTGTTTCAAGAAATCCATGTTTTCTAGCATATAAATTTAGGAAGAGTCAACCAACATTGCTTCAACATGGGCTTGCTCTTGTATTTTCTTGATAATGAGGTTACCCATATGGTGAAAATATCTTTAATAGAGTTAGGCATTAGCTCGATATTACCTAGCTTTCCAAATACAAGGGACAATAATTATTTTGAGAAAGGACATTTTAGAAATAAATGTGAAATGGTTTCCTCAAAAAATGAGCATAAATAACACCTTGACGTTCCTTGCATTCCTTGCTTTTTAAGATTTTCGCTAGTGAGGATTTTTCTATGAGCTAATAGCCAACACAAGAAGTTGATTTTGGGGATCCCGAGTGTTGACTATATGTTATTCCATAGAGATGGATAACGGGGGGTTCCTTACCTTGAAAGGAGCATACTATAACCCTGAGAGACAATATACTTACCTTTGACACCCCACCCTCTGTTATCTATGTTTTATTTTATTTAAGGGAGCAATCCCTGCTATTAGCCTGTTAAATTTCTCATATGATTCTTAAAGAAGTGGAAGAACTTGGAGAGTGACCCATCCTGCCCAATTTCCTTTATAAACACCCCATTTGTTGAGGTCCCACAACTTTCCAATACCATTATTTATCATCCAATTTTAAAGGTTTACGAAGTCTTCATGAGTTTTCATGGGAGGGTTCTTGAGAATTTTATCTATCCAATATTTATTATTTTTCAATTTCCTAGAATCTGATAGAGATTTTCTTTGAAAAAGTCCCATGATACTTTATACAATTTCCATATAAGGGATCCTTTCACATCTTTCAGCTTCTTATCAAGACTCCTTAATTTGATGCCATTAAGGTACTTTCTATGTAGTACTTGATTTAACCAATATTTTTTTGGAGATACTATCAACTATAGTATTTTGGATCCTAAAGGGAGATTGAGAATATGTGGATCTCTTATCTTCAATCCTCCTATGGAAATTGGATTTTTGATAATATTATAGCTAATCAAATGAAAAAAAATTCATTATTTTTCCCACCTTTCCACATAAAATTTTGAGAAGTTTATTGATTTGATTTAATATGCCCTTTGGAGATAATATAATTTCACATTGGAAGATTGAAAGGGCTAAGAACGCTGCTTTTAATAATACTATCTTACCAGCTAGGTTCAACCACTTAGATCTCCACTGTGGTAGCCTGATCTTTATTTTTTATATTACAGCGTCCCATACCTTAGATTTTAGTGAAGAGAAGGTGATAGGAAGACCCAAGTATTTAAATTTGTCCCAATTTGTGATTTTCATAATGCCTATCATCTAGGAGATAGCTAGCAAAGTTCTTCGATCAATATTCCAACAAAAAATATTGCTTTTTATTTTTTTTATTCTCCCCTCAACTACTTTACAAAATGAAGTGAGGATGGATTCAAAATGTTCAATTGTTATTATTGAGGCACCCCCAAGAAGCAACATGTCATTTGCAAACTATGAACGATTTATTTCTATAACCCCTATCACCGTGCTTATTCCTAGAATGTTCCCCAGTCTTAATTCTTCCTCCAATTTCCTACTTAATATATTGGCCATAATAATATTTAGAAAGAGAAAGGGAGGAAATCCTTGTATTAATCCCCTACTTAGCTATATAAATATGTTGGCCTTCTGTGTACCTAATGTTCTATCCAGGGGCATCCTATACACGCCTTAATATAGGAGATGAAAACTATGGAAAATCCAAATCCATTCATAACTTCATAAAGAAACTCAATATGCTCTCGGTTGAAGGCATTGGCCATGTATAATTTAATAACCTTGCCTTTTTCCTTTATTCTTCTACTGGAATGTATTGCTTCATGTACTAGAATGAAATTGTCAATGAGCTACCTTTTACTTACAAAAATTCCCTGATTCTTTGATATGCTTTTTGGAATGGTCCCTTTTAGCCTGTTTTCCAAGCATTTGTCAGGATTTTGTAGGAGGCATTACATAAAGAGATGGGCCTGAATCAAGAGAACAAATATGTGGTATATTCATTGGGGATGAGGGATAGGAAGTATGAGTTAGTTCCTCCTCCTAGTTTCTATTTTTAATGATATTTTATAATAATTTTTCATCAACATTTTTTATGATAGACCATCATGCTCTATAGAAGTATATGGAAAACCCATTAGGCCCTTGTTCTTTGTCTGGATTGAGCTCCCATATGAATTGAATGATTTCATTTGAATAAATAGGCTTTAGAAGCTTGTTGTTATCCTCTTGTGAGATGAGATAAGGTATATGTGATAAGAGATCATCATTGTTTGCTACATTTTCATCTCCTTCTTTTGTATGTAGGGATTGAAAGTGATTGTGTCTTGCTTTTTTTTAATGTCATCAAAATCACAAACTGATTTCCCTGCCTCATTTTTTATTTCTAAAACATTGCTTTTATACTACAAGATTGAGCTTTCTTGTGAAAATAGGTTGTATTGTGGTCCCCTCCTTTAAGCCAAAGAGTTCTCGACTTTAGCCTCCAATATTCATCTTTTGCTCAACATGCCTTATTCAGTTCGGATTGTGTTGTTGCTTCTTTTTGTAGTTCTTTTGCTATAATCTAACATGATTCCATGTTTGGTTTCTTCTCCTCCAGAGCTGATTCAATCATTTCTTGATTTTTGAGAGGAGATTTGATAGAGAAGTTAGCCCAAATTTTGAGTCTATTTTGGTGCATTTGATATTTTCTTCTCATAAAAGGAGGGAGAGAATTTCACTAATTCATCCTAGGAATTTTGAACTATCTCCATGAACCCAGGATAGAATTCCATATTGGGATAAATTGAAATGGAATAGGTCATAATTCTTTTCTTTTTCCAAATTAATATAAATAGGTTTGTGATTTGAAATGAAAAAATGGATTATATCAGACATGATAACATACCTAGTTAGAAGAAAATTACTTTGGGTAAGAAATCGATCAAGTCGGGAAGCTATATGGCCTAATCCTTTCCTCTTATTTATCCAGGTGTATTTTCCTTTTTGTTGTTTGATATCCATTAACTACCAATAATGTATTATGCCTTCTAATTGTTCTCTAAATGGATCTCTGGCTATATATCGTCCTCCTCTTTCAACCTTGGATCGAGTAACATTTATATAACCTATTATAATGATATTGTGGGAGGGATGGTGATGTAGAAACTCTTTTAATTTATACCAACAAGTGTGTTTTTCAATGTATGAGACAGAGGTATAGACATTTATTAGGCATGCACATGTGTTTGATTCTTGATGCAAAATATTTGAATGGATCTAGTGTTTATTCAAATTTTGTCCCTGGACATGGAATTTGGATGGGTCCCAAAGAGTGGAAATCCCTCCCAAGGATACCTGTGAAATTTTTTCTATTCTCGTACTATTTTCCACTTTTTCCCCTTGTATGAGGAAGTATCTATCCTCTATTGTGATGCACCGTGTACCTGCATCCAGTTAACATCCACAAAAACAATCTGCATCTAACTAACGCCTACATGAATGATAGAATTCCCTAAAACAAAGTATTCGCTACCAACGTGCTTAATAGATGATATTGAATTAATGAAATAGGGCATAAGGAAATTTGATTAATTAAAACACAAAACCAGAAGAAATAAGACAGAAAATAAAGTTGACTTATTCAATTATTCAATAAATATAATGAATGGTGATTTTAGTTCTTACAAGACTTCGCTCATTCCTATGTAGTCGTGACTATTCCCGACTCGATTTCTTGTTTACGCACTCACCAGCTGAGTCTAAATGTGATTTTTGGGTGTGCGTTCCATTCCTTTTCTATGATCTTGACCTTTCCTTCCTCCATAGAAAATGCTCTTTGTCCTCCCTTCAATTTACATTTAAATCTATTTATTCATGCATTTCTTGGAGTGAAATTGGCTCGGTGGTTGTTATAATCATTTAGAAAATTGATTTCCATTCTTAGGTGTATGTCCATAAGTGTTTTCCCAATCTCCTAGGCTACATTTATATACAACCACATTCCATATAATATGTATCTAATGATGTGCATCAATAACTTGTGGCCAATGTGTCCATAAGGTAAATATGATTCTACAACATCTTATTCCACCTATAAAACTAGATCAAGTAGTAGAAATAGTCTTGGGTTGATGTGTATTGCTGGAACCCAAAAATGCTCATACATCAAACATCCTTGGTAAGAAAACACGAGCTTTCAACTCATGTGGGTGCAATGATAGAATTGATAGAGGGAGAATACCATCTTGGGCACGCTAATTCCTCCTCAAAAACATGGAATGCATCCTCTGCACCCCTATTCCTCCACCAAAGTAGATATTCAAAATATTACTTGTGTTGGGTTCTTCTGCTAATCCTTTTAGCCAAAATTTGTTCTATTTCCTCCACTAGTTTAATTAGCAGTTACTTTTTCCATGCTTTGATGGTACCCAATTTATCATCCTCTTCACCTTCATGAAACTCGTACAAATAAACAACATTAAATATCAAATATATATCAAAGGTATATGGTAATTCAATTCTGTAAGAATTATCAGAAGTTTTCCTCAAAATCTTGCATGGCCTAATATTCTTGTATTTAAGTTTGTTGTGCATTCCCCTAGGGAAACGTTCTTTTCTCAAAAGTTCCATTACCATATCACCTTTCTCAAACACCTCATGTATTCTCTACAAATATTCCCCTTGTTTCTATTGGGAATGTATTTATTGTAACTTCAATTTAACATATTCCTACATTTCTTACATACCTTCTGCAAATTCACTTGCATCAATGCTCCTACAGTCTCTAGATTCGATAACGTAACTAAATCTAAAACTCCTCTGGGTGAACTACCATAAATATTCTGAAACATAATGCTACCCACAAATCTATTTACTGAATCATTACAAATGAATTTAACCTATGCTAAAACCAAATCCCACTGACATGGTTTTCCCTAGTCAAAATTCTCAACAAATTTCCAAGGCCTCGTTTCATCAGCTCAATCTTTCCATCAGTCTGTGGGTGATATATGGAGATGTACAACAACTTGGAAACCATTTTATTTTATAATGTCCTCCAAAAACATCCAGGAAAACATGTATCTCTGTCAAAAGTGATAATTTTTGGCCTTATATGTAATCCCACAACCTCATGAAAAAATAAAGCATCCACTTCCATAGAATCATGGGTCTTTTTATAGGGTATAAAATGATCCATATTCAACAAATTTTCTACCACCACCATCACATAATTATGACCTTTCTATATTTCAAGAAACCCCAAAATAAATTCCATGCTTACATCCTCCCATGGCTTGTCGAGAACTGGAAATGGAGTATGGAACCCCATGTTTTTACATTGTCCCTTTTCTAGCTATAAAACTCTACAACACTCAACAAAATCTATGACCTTTTTTTTTATTCTATGCCCAAAGTATCTTTTCTTCACCCTCGTTGTGGTCTTATCGCTACTAAAATGGAAACCCAAGCATCTACTATGCAACTCTTTCACAAGATTCATTCTCAACAAGCTTCATGGAATGTGTAACTTCTTATTCTTGAAAAAAAACCCACTTGAATATAGTAATCCAAAAATGGAATCATGTCCATGCTAAAAGGTGCTTTGCATGCTACCAATTCTTTTACAAAATATGTGTCCTCTACATAAAATGATTTCATGCGTTATAAGCTAAAAAATCCATGGATAAATTATTTAGAAGCATGATTATTCAACTCAATGCATCACCAAGCTTGTTATATTTTCTAGACATGTGCTTCAAAACAAATGTGTAAAAAATCTACCAATTTAGAATGCTTTCGAGTGAGCTTACCTGGAATATTGATTTATTGTAGCACGTGATGGTCAGTGTATACTGTGAATTCCTTTGGTAGCAAGGAATGTCACCAATTCTTCAAGGAATGAATATAGCACATAATTCCTTTTCATTGACAAAATATTTATTCTTAGCATCATTCAACTTTTTGCTAAAAAACGCTATCAGTCTTCTCTCTTGGATCAGAATTGTTGTAATCATTGTCCCACTTGCATCAGAGTCTACTTGAAACACTTTATCAAAATATGGAAGTCTAAAACTAGTTGTTTTGTTACCTTCTTCTTCATATTTTCAAATGACTTCATCGATGTTGTGGTCCACTGGAAAGTCCCATTCTTCATGCATTCGATAATGGGTACACAAATCTCGCTGAAATTTCGGATAAATTTCCTATAGAAGCCCACCAAACCAAGGAATCTTTTCTCATCAAAGGTGCACTTAGGTGTTGTCCAATCCAAAACAATCTTTACCTTGTTGAGATTCATCTTCAAGCCTTCACTGTAAACCACAAAACCAAAGTACATTAAATCTTTCTCCAAGAACGTGCACTTATTTAGATTGATCATTAACTTCTCTTCCTTCAATTGTTGTAACAACCTTTTCACATGCTCTAGGTGTCCTTCCTTGGTTTTGCTAAAAATTAGAATGTCGTCCAAATACACAACAACAAATTTTTGCAAGAACGGTTTCAAGACTTCATTCACGAGCCTAATAAAGTATTGAGAGCATTATTTAAACCAATTGGCATAAATAACCACTCAAACAACCCTTCCTTTGTCTTGAAATGTATCTTCCACTCATCACCTTCCCTTATCTGAATCTTATGATACCCACTCTTCATATTTATCTTCGTAAATATTTATCCCCACTCAAACATTACATAAGGTCACCCATCCTTAGTAAGGGAAATATGTACTTTATGGTGATCTTGTTGATACGAACCGAGTCTTTACACATTCTTCATTAACCTCTCTTTTTTGGTGTCAACACTGCTAGTACAACACAAGGACTTAATATTTCCCATATCAGTCCTCTGCCAAGAAATCCTTGCACTTTCCTATTCACCTCTTCACTCTCTACTAGAGTCATCTGGTAAGGTGCCTAATTGGGAAAACTAATTGATCCTGGTATCAAGTCAATTTGATCTATTATACTCTTCGAGGGGGTTAGACTTGTGGGTAAATCATCTGCAAAAATTTCATTAAATTCTTTCCAAAAAGGTCTAATCTCTAGTGCCACAAGATTCATTTTCCCAACTACTTGGACTTCTTTTGGCATGATGGACAAACGTAAATTTGTCCCTTTTATGTTCTCTCATAAATTCCTTAGTTGAGCATAACATTACACGGTTGTTACCGCTTCCCAAAACTTTCCCATTTTATTTTGTTGCATTGTCATTACATTCTCCAACATTGGATCTAATTGATAACATTTCCATCCTTTGTAAACTAGTATGTATTTCCCCCCATCACAAGCCACCTTTATATCAAACAACCATATCCTATTGAGGAATACATGGCATGCAATCATGTCTACTACATCACAAAAGACATGTTCATTGAATTTCACCATTTGAAAATCCAGTGAACACTGCTCAGTCATGGTCATGTGCTACCATTTTTGAAACCATTATACCATGTATGGGTTGGGATGAACATGAAATTTCAGTTTTAATTTCTTCAACTTTCGTAAACACCAAATTCTCAGAACTTCCACCATCTAGGAAAAAAATTGAAACACTTGTCCTAAATTTTACACTTAGTTTCAAAATGTTCTTCCTCTATTGAGGCTCGACCATTTTCTTCTCTTCAAGCCGAAGTAGAACTTTCTGGAACATTAAATTTTCACCCTGCTCTTGTTGTAGAACCATCACTTTTTATCCACGGATGCCTCATTTTCCTATGTGACTAATGTTCTGGGACCACTTCTATTTCATCAATTATGTCTTTTTCGGGTATTCAAATGCCTTAGGTCTATCTACACCACATCAATAACAAGTGATAGTATACTTTCCTCTTCCTTTGTTGAATTCTCTACTTATTCCAACACCATTCACTTCTCTCCCACTCTATATAATGGTGGCTTCATCCTCATTTCCACTGCTTCTAGCAATTATTTCTCTTCCCTTACTTCGAGGGCCAGTCTCTTGGAATTTATGTTGTAAATTCCTATCATTCTTTTCCTCTTCCTTTAGATCAAATTTATAGAATTCATCCACATTAGGGAAGTAAAGTGTTCTCATCTCATCCTAAATATGATATTTTAATCCATATGCATATCTCGTCACTCTCTAATATTCCATTTCTTTTATACTGGGCCTAAGGGACAACTAAAAAAACTCCTCAGTGTACTCTCGAACATAGGTCTCTTTCTGCCTCAAGTTTTTAACTTTCCTATATAGAATCTGTTGGTAATCAACAAGAAAAAACTTTTCCTTGATATTACTCACCATGTATTCCACCAAGTTTTAACCTTCTCCTACTAGTTATCTACCCTTTCTTTCTGCAACATATCCCACCAAAGTGCATCATGTCCGTTGAGTTTAGTTATATAAAGTTGAACTCAAATTGGGTCTTGAATGTTTTCATACTCAAACTACCTTTCAATCTCTCCTATCTGATCAATGTCAACCTGTGGTTTCAAATGAACATCATAGCATGAAACTTCCACCCATGTAACACCTTAGCTTTGCAATAAATATATGAACCTTACTATCGAGTCTCCCTCTTCAACATTTTGCTCTTTTGAAATCTCTTCTTCTAATTTCGAGACCGCCTCAACATCCCCAAATATCATATTCTCTAATTCTTCCACCCTTCTTCTCAATTTCTCCATCTCTCGGTCTCTTTCCCCTCTTCATGTTACTTCTCATCTCAATGGTGGCATTCCCACAAGTGTTAGAATAATCAAAACCCATTCCAATACTTAAGATATAATATTTAATCATTTTGGTTAAATTCCTAGGTCCTACACTAGCTAGTTGGCATCCACTTGCTTCCTTATGGTCAAACTTGCCAAAATTCCTACAGGAGTGCTATGGAAATATTCTGGATAAGATTCTGACAACTTCCCAGTTTAGTAAGTGTGCATTCTTGCCTTATCTAGAATTAGATTTCTTTTCAGTAGCTTTTAAGGAAAAAGGTAAAGCTAGTCTTAAGGAAACTGCCTTGTTTTTTGTACAACTCACCATCCTTATTTTTATCTTCCAAGAGCATTATTTTATCCACTTTCCTTCACTTATTAGCTGATATGCTTCATTCAGCCTATTCGTGACCTTCTTGACAAATTAGGAAAGTCTTTTATCCACATATGGGGGGATTTTGACTTTTTAGTAAGCCCACTTTTGTGTTGATTTGAATAGCATACACATGCATTAAAATATATGATGTAATTATATATTTGGAAAAATTAAGTTTTCATACGGTTGGTTGAGATAAAATTATTTAATAGAAGTTTGTATTATGCTCCATTTACGGTCTCCAATTTGAGTGAATCTATGCATGTTTTACAAGCAATTTTGTGAGTTCAATTGATCTAATCTTGGGAATAATTTCCACATGGTATCAGAGCCTTGATATATCAATTTTTCTCCTCTTCCATTTCTTTTGTAGGATCGACATCACTCACTGGGAGCGCAATCTATTTTTTTAAGGGCACAATTGCTGAAGAATGGATCAATCACACCATATCATCTTGACTCCATTCGACTACCTCGAATGGAAGGCACAGATGGAGATTCTGATGAGGAGTAAAATCCTCTACGTAGTGAGCACGGAAACTGAGGATGAGAGTAATGTAACAACAGAGAATATTAAGTGTCACAATAACAGAGGTGAGGCATATGGTCTCTTGTGTCTCAACATTTCTAGAGACTTTCTTTTCCATCTTGATGGATTGACATCACCAAATGAAGTATGGGAGAAGCTTCAATCTTTATTTGGAAAGACAGATTAAATGAGGGGACATCAAATAGAGAACGAGTTGATTTCACTAATTCCAAGCAGCTCCAAATCCTTACAAGTCTACTTCTCCAAGTTCAAAGCACTAGTTTTGCAGTTAAAACAGTGTGGTATCGAAAAGAAGGATGAACAACTAGTCTTGGCCATAATTTCAAATCTTGGCCCTAACTATTCAGTATTTGTATCAACCTTCCATGCTACTAAGTTGACAACTCGAAACTAGAATATTCCTTCACTGGCATATTTCATGGAATCCTTGACTCAGGAGCAAGACAAGTTGGTCATGATGGGAATCATCAAACCTTCCAAATATCAAGCTTTGGTTGTTGGAGATTCAAAGGTGGATTCCAAAGTAAATAAGAAGGTTAAGAAGCCTCATGATCAAAAGGGATACAATTCCAAGTCTCATGAGGAGTCCTCAAACTCCAAGAAGATGAAAGGTAAAGGTGAAATGATTAAGTGCGCATACTATGGTAAGGGATTTCATCCTAAGAGCTCTTGCATGAAGAAACAAATCGATATGTTGACTCAAATCCTAGAAAAGCACAACATATCTCTTCTTGAAGGTGAAAAGAATAAGGAAGGAGGATCAAGTTTCGAAGAAAGGAGAGAGTTCATGCTCTGGTTGTAATCATTGTAAGATTTCCTTCCTTTATCATTGATTATGGAGCTTCGAGGAACATGGTTTCAACAAGGGAGGCCTTCTCCTCTATTGATGATTTGAATAGTCTAAATATTTTTTTGGGAGATAAATCTGAAACTGAAAGTAAGGGAAAGGGTCGAATAGATATTGACCATGGTTCCTTCAATAATGTTTTGTATGTCCCAAGTCTTACTGGTAATCTCTTGTAAGTCTATCAGATGACCCACAATGAGTCTCCTAAGAAGGTTGTATTTACTCCCAATGATGTTGAAATCTCTTATATTTCAAATGATAGAGTCATTGCTGAAAGTTTTGTGGATCACAGTTCGAAAGTGCACAAGTTCTCACACTTCATGCCCTTCTCAAACCCCTCTTCTCTCCTCACTCGTACTAATGAAGCTAGAAAGATTTGGAATGAGAGCCATCTAAATTAAAAATACCTTTCATATTTGTGTGACAAATATATGGTCATAGGGTTTCCCAAGATCAAGTTTTCCAAAGGAGTATGTCAGGGTTGCAATCTAGGAAAACACCCAAAGCATAAGTATGAGAGAGTCATTCATGAGCGACCCTACACACCCTTGAACTTATTCATAGTGCCATTTCTGGTCATTTTCCTCATATGTCCATGAGTCAAGGCAAGTATTTCCTAACCTTCATATATGAATTTTCCATATACTGTTGGGTTTACTTCCTCAAGCACAAGTAAGAATTTTTTGACCTCTTAAAGGGTTTTAAATCCATAGCTAAGAACCAGTTTGGAAGGAAACTAAAGATACCCAGTTCTTATAATGGTGGTGAGTATGTCAAGTCTAATTTCATTAATTATTGTGAAGATGCAGGTATTCATATGCAACACTCTATTCCCTACACACCTCAACAAAATGATGTTTCTCAAAGGAAGAATAGATCACTGAAAGAGATGGATACTTGCACGATGGAATCTAAGAATTTGCCACCAAATTTTTTGGCTGAATATATAAAATGTGGATCATACATCTAGAATAGGGTTTCTCACAATAATCTTGATGGAATCACTCCTTTCTAAGCTTGGAGTGGGCACAAGCCTGATGTGTCTCATTTTGGGATTTTTGGCTCTAAAGCTTGGTCTAGAATTCCACCAGAAAAGAGAAGGATTTGGAACCACAAAGTAAAGAGTGCCTATTTTTTGGGTATTATGAATATTCCAAATGGTATAAGATGATCAAAATGAGCGCTTAAAGAGCCTTTATTGAAAGGAGTGTTCAGTTTGAAGAAGAGCCCATGCTAGCATCAGAAATTGGAGAGTCCTCTTCACCACCACCACCTTTGAATGTAAGTGAAGAGACTAATAAAGTTTATGATTCTGATATGTCTGATAATGATTATTTAGATTCATATTCTAACACTCTCACAAGGCCAAAGTGGGAAGCAAAGACCATTCATGCAGCTGGGGAACTAGCTGGGAATCCTAGTGATCCTAGAAGAACTAGATCTCAATTCGAGAGCACCCTTTCTTTCAAGGACCCCTTCTTTGCTCATAAGTGTTATATAATGGTTGAATCATATCCAAAAACATATGAATAAGCATCAGAATATCCAATATGGAAAATATCCATGGAAGAGGAGTACCATTCGCTCCAGAAGAATGAGACATGGGAACTAGTCAATCTCCCACCAGGGATAAAGCGAGCCAAGTGAAAATGGGTATTCAAGACAAATTTTTCTGCTGATGTATCTCCTCTGAAGTATAAGGAAAGTTTAGTGTCCAAGGGATTCTCCAAAATCCAAGGAATTGAATACAATGATACCTTTTCACCAGTAGCAAAGATGGACTCCATAAGACTAGTTTTGGACATTGCAACTTCCAAGCAATGGGAGGTACATCACATGGATGTGAAGAGTGCATTTCTACATGGATATCTCAAAGAATAAATATATATGCATCATCCAGTTACTAATCCGTCGCTTCTGTGTAGGTTGAAGAAATCACTATATGGGCTAAAAACAAGCTCCCAGAGCTTGGTATGCCAAGATTGATGGCCTTCTGCTATCACAGAACTATAGTAGATGCAAGTATGATCCAGATGTCTATTTGAAGCTGATTCATGGTTCAATTATAATTATTTTTTGTATGTGTATGAATTTTTTATCACAGGAAGTTCCATGAAATAAATTTCCTCCTTTAAGGGTACAGTGAACCATGATTTCTCCATGACCAATTTAGGATTGTTCGGCCAATTTTTTGGGCTTGAGATTTCTCAATCAGATCTTGGAATTAAGGTACACTAGTCCAAGTATGATTCATACCTTCTGATCAATTTAAACATGAAGGATTGCAATCCAAGCAAGACTCCTTTCCTTTCAGGAGTTAAGCTTGAAGAAGCGCATTTCACTCCATTGGTAAACAACACATTGTATAGGAAACTGGTTGGTTGTCTTCTTTATTTGACTCATACTTGACCTGATATATATTATGCAGTGAGTGTGGAATATAGACACATGTATTATCCTCATGACATCCATTAGAGGGAAGCAAAAATATTCTTACACTTTGTGCAGGGAAGGTGATAAAACTGATAGAAAATAAACTTCTCGATATGTGTTTATGCTTGCAAATGGGACAATCAAATGGTCAAGTAAAAATAAAATTTCCATTGAACTTTCATCTACAGAGGAAAAATACAAAGGAGTTATGAATGCAACTACTCAATTTTTGTGGTTGCATGGTATACTTGGAGAGTTTGGGATCGAATTTGAGACTTCAACGGTCATTTATTGTGACAACAAAGGTACCATTTGAATATCAACTTATATAGTAAAGAGGAAGCTAACCAAAAACATATAGATCCATATTCACTACATTAGAGGGCTTGTGCATGATGGGGTCATTGCTATGCTCTATTGTGCATCATCTGAGCAAGTCGTAGACATCTTCACCAAGGTGTTTTCTGATAAGACTTTCAGAAATATCAAATAAATGTTGGGAATAGATTATTACTGATTGAAGAAAATATTTCATAAAATTTTCTTCATGTCCATGTTTAAGGGAGGATTTTCCCCTTTGTGGTTTTGCCTCTTTCCTTGTTTGTATGGACAAGCAGTATGTAAAGGGTGACTAAGCCTTGTTGCTAGGCCCTATATCTCTAATATATTTCTGATATTTTACATAAGTTAGGATTAATAGGGGGTGTTATAATAATAAAAAACCATTCCCATACTTAGGATATAATATTTAATCATTTTGGTTAAATTCCTAGGTCCTACACTAGCTAGTTGGCATCCACTTGCTTCCTTATGGTCAAACTTTCCAAAAATTCCTACAAGAGTTCTTTGGAAATATTCTGGATAATATTACAACAACCCATCAAAATTTCCAATTTAGTAAGTGTGCATTCTTGCCTTATCCAAAATTAGACTGCTTTTCAACAACTTTTAAGGCAAAAGGTAAAGCTAGTCTTAAGACAACTGCCTTGTTTTTTGTACAACTCGCCCTCTTTATTTTTCTCTTCCAAAAGAATGATTTTATCCACTTTCTTCACTTATCATATGATACACTTCATTCATCCTATTCGTGACCTTCTTAACAAATTAGGAAAGTGTTTTATGCACCTAGGGGGGGGATTTTTACTTTTTAGTAAGCCTGCATTTGTGCTTATTTTATTAGCATCCTTATGCATTCGAATATATAATTTGATTATATATTTGGACAAGCTATTTTTTCATAAGGTTGTCTGAGATAAAATTATTCAATAGAAGTTTGTATTATGCTCCATTTATAGTCTCCAATTTGAGTGAATCTATGCATGTTTTACAAGAAATTTTGTGAGTTCAATTGATCTAAGCTTGGGATTAATTTCCATAAAACGTTGTAATACAATACTTGTTATGACTAACATCCACATGTATTTCCTCTAGGCATTGTCTTGCCCAACTTTCTTATCCCCAACCACCAATTTATAGGATTCTTATCAAAGGCCAAGACATAGTCTCAGTAACGTATGTACTGTAATACCACTTGGTGATGCACCATGTACATATAGCCGATTAAAATCCATAGAACCAATATTCTACCAACTAATTCCTATAGGAACGATGCTTCCCAAAAACATAGTATTCGTTTCTAACATGCTTAATTGATGATATGGAAATACTAAATAGGGTGTAAGGAAATTTGATACATTGAAACATAGAACCTGAAGAATTCATATAGAAAACAAGGTTTTCTTATTTAGTTAGTTCAACAAATACAATGAATCCCACCATTCTTACAAGAATTAAATCATTCATATGCAGGTGTGGTTGTTCACAACTCGATTTCTTCTCTACGCGCTCATCGATTAAGTCTCATTGTGATTTCTAGGTGTGTATTCAATTATTCTTCCATGATCTCGAGCCTGTTTTCCTCCAAAGGGAACTCCCTCTCTCCTCCCTTCGATTTCCCTTTAAAATTATTTCTTAATGTGTTGGCTGGAATGTGAATCAGTTCAGTGGTTTCTATAACCATTTTGCAAATCAATTTCCATGATGAGGTGTATGTTCATGAGTGGTTTCCAAATCTCATAGGTTGTGTGTATCTACAACCATGTTCCATCTAATTTATAGCCAGTGATCTACAACAATAACTTGTAGCCAATGTGTCCACAAGGTAAATATGCTTACGAAGCCTCTTATTCCACCTATAAAACTAACTCAAGAAACTAAAATATTTTTGTGTTGATGGATATTGCTAGAACCCAAAGATGATCCTACATCACTCTAGCTTATTCTCCTAGATCAAGAGGAGGTCAGGTTTCCCTATTATGATTAGATCTCTTAGTGCTTCCACTTTTATCTTACTCCCCACCCCCCTACAATTCCTAGAGACAATCTTCATTATTTAACTATAGATGGATCCAAGGGCTCCCTTGAAGAGCCTTCATGGGGTTTCAATTTTTCTATCTTCCTTTATTTATTTGGTTTCCCCATAGTTTTCTCTATTGTGGCTTGATTTCCTAGAGCTTTTATTATTGTTGCTTCCTCCCTTTTTTAATAGTTTTATTTTCTGCTATTTTTTCAAAATTTGTGTAGATATAGCTCTTATTCTTCTTGAGATTCATAAAACAAGGTCATGTTTCTAGTCTACACTGATGCTGAAATACAAGTGATCATAGGTGCTATAGGAATGGCTTCATACTCCTAAACTACTGGAATAAATATTTCCTATGATATTTTTAGGGGGTTCTTCCTAAGTAACTAGGATTTTAGGTGATTCCTCATATTGTTATTCTTCAAACTAAGGGTTTCAAAAGGATTACGTACTATAATTTCCTTTGCATTTGTGATGACCAAAGCAACTTCATTGATACTACATCATTTTTGGGCTTGTGTTTTTTTCATTTCCTTGAGTTCTCCTCTATTCACTTGTACCCGTTATTTTTTTATTTCAAGTTCCTTCATCTCCCATTGGCATTTCTTGCAATATTTAACCAAAGTGTGTATTCATGATAGACTCTACATTTGAATATAGTTTCTCATAATCAACTTGTCGAATGTCAGTCTAGTTAACCATTTTAATATTTATGCATTCTGGGAGGCCTACTTCTAGAACGAATTCTAGGTAGATTTTGGAATAAGAGTATTGATATATTAGGTCTATGATGTCTATGAATTTCCCCAAGGGGTTTTTGAAATTCCTCATTGAATCATCATTCCAACAATGAATTAGGAAGCAATGAATCCAAAACCAAACTGGAACAATCGTGGGAATATCCAATGAGGGGTCAAAATTTGAGGTTTGTTTATTCAAATAAATCCCTCTTGACTCCATGAGTTAGGGTTCACTCCTAAAAACCAAGTATTTATCTGCTTTCTACTCAAACTGAAAGGTAAGAAAAACCTTCCCATAAATAAGGAGGAAAACCTAGCAGTGATTAAAGGTTTCTAGTTTTTTTTTAAAACTTGTTATTCATAGTTATTTGGGATGGCCATAAACTAGAAAATTGACCCACTAACCCTTTTTCTACAAGAAAAAGAGCTATTTTTCTCAAATTTGTGGGGGGGGCGGGGGGGGGGGAGATACCCCTTTGGGATTGAATCAAGCTTGTTCACAAAGCACAGAGGGATTGAGATCACAAGTCTCTCCCCTTGCACAGATACTAGTTTTCTAAATACGTTGATATCCAGGTGTGGGGGCAGTAGTGGGGTGGTGTTTGGGGGAAGATCCCCACCTAAATCTATAGCTGCAGAATCTTTCTCGAAACCCTTGCATAGATTTTTCTTCAAAACCTCTTAGTCACTTAGTGCTCCATCCATGTGATGCTCCAATATTTAACTTTATTAAACACAATAAATGATTTAAATTTACTATTTTAAATTTTTATTTGTAGTATTTTTAAAAGTGGCCATAAAAACAATCTCTTTAATTAGAACATCATTATAATAAACTATTTTTTAGTTAGCTATATGAAAATGTTCTAGAAAAGAAGATGAGCATATAAGAAGTTGACAAAAAGGGATGAAAATGAGGTCAGGTTTAGGATCTATCATTCAACTATGAACCACCTTGGTACACTTAAGAACATTGAAGAGCCTGAGTGTCATAATAATAAAACATATCCACTGTGTTGCTTCATTGAATTTAGAAAATCATTTGACATAGTGCATAGAAGTAACCTTTGGAATAGATTAGAAAAGAACAAAGTTCTTTTAGAGTTGAGAGTTGTTGTGATAAGTTTGTATGGAAATGTTATTTCCAAGTTTAAGAACACTAGGGATGGTTGAAAGAAATTGATCGAATATAGGATTTAGGCAAGGTTGTCCTTGTCACCCACCCTTTTTGGCATCATTTTGGCATATACATCGACAAGTTAGAGGGTTGCTTGGAAAAAGTAGGTTGTGTTGGCATGAATTTAGCTGGAATAGTCATCATCCTTATTTTTTATGTTGATGATATTTTTCTTATGGCAAGGTGTCCCTATTATATCAACAAGCAAATAAGAATTCTTGAGGATTTCTTTTTTAGTATGGGAATGACTGTTAAAAATAACAAAACAAAGTTTATGATAATCAAATCCAAAATTTATGATTATCAATTCCAAAATCAAATCAAAACCAATATCACTTACACTTATTTTGTGTATGGTAACAACAACTTAGAGGAAGTGACTTCATACAAGTATATTGAAATTGATCTTCAACACAAGATTCACTAGAACTATAGCATTAAGAAAAAAAATGGAGGGTGAACATATTACTTTGGCCTTTAAAACAATTAAAAAACTTTGGTTATGGGATAAAATTAAACTCATTTTTAATATTTTCATTACTCTTGTCTTCTTATATGGTTCTGAAGTTTGGGGTAGTAACATCTCCAAATAATTGTGGAGGAAGATTGCGTAAATCCATAAGTGTTTTATAACTTATAATATTAGAATTAAAGGCAACGTACCATATCATATACTTTTTATATAAGTAGGGTTTTCCCCAATAGAGAGTAGTTCTATGACTAAGTATATAAGTAAAAGAACAAGACAAACAACATGGAAGCCAATATGCTTCCTAAAATTGCTTCAAATTATGGTCAAAATCACCTACGACTAAGCCAAATTAGCAAAAAGACACCAAGTCTTAGTTAAATCATTAGGGGATTGAGGAAGAGGCCACTTTGCACAATATTGATAATATTAAAAATATTATTACATCTAAATTTAAGAAGAAATTATGGTGCACTAAAGAATTGGAAAACATGAGAAAATTAAGACACTACAAGGAGGTGATTAACCCTAATCTTAAAAATAAAAAAGTACTGAGTTATGTTTTAACTAGAATAAATAAGAAAATCAACATTTCCAAATGAGAATTAACTCTCACGAGTTTCATAGTGAAATAGGGAATTAGACAATTCCAAAAATGTCACAGATCAATTGAATTTTTCATCTTTGTCACACTAAGAGTTGAAAATCAAAATCAATCTCTTAATATGTCTTGAGTACACCTACATTAGATTTCAATTTCAAAATATTTGTTACAATAATAACATTCATAACATTTGTAATCATCAAAACTATGTTGATTTATGAATGCTTCTTTTGAAACTTTTTAAGCATAAACATAAAATTACAGAGCAAACCAAGTAGTCCCTTGCCTTAATATACAATAAATAAAAATTAATAGCAACCATCGTTCATTTTCAATAATAAAGTAAAATCAAGTTTCATCAACTTAGAAAATCACTCTTAATTAAAGCATAAACATAAAATGGAAAAGCAAACCCCTCACCTTAATATACAATAAATAAAAATCGATAATAACCATCATATAAAGTAAAAACAACTTTCACCATTATCTTTTCTAAGATATATTTTTTTGGATATTTCATTGATGATTATAGACATTCAAATAGAAGATATTTTGCTTTCATTGAAACCATGTATGGGACAAAGGGTGTTCTCTGGAAAATTTTCTTGTTTCTAGAAATCCATATTTCCTAGCATATGATTTGGGAATATTCAACCAACATTGCTTCAAAATGGGCTTGCTTTTATATTTTCTTGAGAATGATATGACCCATATGGTGAACATATCTTTTATAGAGTTAGGTATTAGCTCGGTATTGTCGATCTTTCCAAATACCAGGGACCATACTTAATTTGAGAAAGGGCATTTTAGAAATAAATGTGTAATGGTTTCCTTAGAAACTAAGCATAAATAACACCTTGATGGTACTTATATTCCTTTCTTTTTAAGATTTTCCCCAATGAGGATTTTTCCATGAGCCAATATCCAACACAAGAATTTGATTTCGGGGAGCCCGACTATTGACCATATTTTATTCCACAAACATGAATAAGGGGGTATTCCTTGTCTTGAAAGGAGCATACTATAAACTTGAGATACAATATACTTACCTTTGAAAATTTGCCCTCTGGTATCTACTATTTTTTAGGGGATCAGTCCCTACTATTATCCTGTTAAATTTCTCATATGCTTCTTGTTGAAGTGGTGAAACTTAGAGAGTGATCCATCCTGCTCAATTTCTTTTATCAGCATCCCATTTGTTGAGGTCCCAAAATTTTCCAATACCATTATTTATCATCCATCTTTGAATATTTATTAAGTCTTCATGAGTTTGCATGGGAGGGTTCTTGAGAATTTGATCTGTCCAAATATTTATTAATTTTCAATTTCCTAGAATTTGGTAGAGTTCTTCTTTGAAAAATTCCCATGATGATTTAGAAAATTTCCATATAGGGGTTCCTTTCACATCTTTGGTCTTCTTATCAATACTTTTTAATCTAATGCCTTCAAGGTACTTTTAATGTAGTACTTGATTTACCCAATATTTTTTTGGAGATACTATGCACTATGGTATTTTGGATCCTAAAGGGAGATTGACAATATGTGGATCTTTTATCTGCAATACTCATATGGAAATTGGAGTTTTGATAATATTCTAGCTAACCGAATGAATTTTTTTTCATTATTTTCCCCTCCTTTCCACATAAAATTTTTCAAAAGTTTATTGATTTGATTTAATATGTCCTTTGGAGCTAAGAGAATTTCACATTGGAAGATTCAAGGGGCCAAGAGTACTACTTTTAATAATACAATCTTACCAGTTAGGTTGAACCACTTAGATCTCCATTGTTCTATCTTGATATTTATTTTCGATATTACAACCTCCAATACCTTACATTTTAGCAAAGAGAATGTGACAAGAAAACCCAATTATCTAAAGTTGTCCCAATTTGTGGTGGTCATAATGCCTATCATCTAAGATATGGATAACAATGTCATTTAATCAATATTCCAAATATTGATTTTATTTTATTTATTCTCCCCTTGACTTCTTTACAAAATGAAGTGAGGACGGATTCAAAACGTTCAACTATTATTTTTGAGGCACCCCTAAGAAGCAACATGTCATCTTCAAACTATGAATGATTTACTTCTCTAACCCCTGTCACCATGCTTATTCTTAGACTGTTACCATGTCTTCATTCTTCCTCCAATTTCCTGCTTAATATATATATTGGACATAATATATAGAAATAGAGAGAGACGGAGAGACTCGAAATCCTTGTCTTAATCCCCTACTTATCTAAAATAAATATGTTGGCCTTATGTTTACCATAGGTGTAATCTAGGGGAATATCTAGGGGAATCCTATACAAGATTTTGATCCAGGAGATGAAAGCTATGGAAAATCCAAATTTATTCATAACTTCATAAAGAAACTCAATATGCTCTTGATTGAAGGCATTTTCCATGTACAGTTTAATAACCATGCATTTTTCCTTTCTTCTTTTGCTAGAATGTATTGTTTACAGTACTAGAATGACATTGTCAATGAGCTACCTTTTATTTTTGAAACTACCCTAATTCTCTGATATGATATTTGGAATGATCCCTTTTATCCTATTTTCCAAATATTTTTCAAGATTTTGTAGGAATAATTACATAAAGAGATGGGTCTAAATCGAGAGAACAAATATGGGGTAGAGTCAGTAGGAATAAGGGCTAAGAAGGATGAGTTAGTTCCTTCTCATAGTTTCTATTTTTAATGAAATTTTATAATAATTTTGCATCAACCTTTTTTTATGATATACCAACATGCTCTATATAAGTATATGGAAAATCCATCAAGCCCTGGTGCTTTGTCTAGATTGATCTCCCATATGGATTGAATGATTTCATATTTGGAAATAGGCTTTAAAAGAATGTTTTTATCGTCTTGTGAGATGAGATAAGGTATGTGTGATAAGAGATCATCATTGTTTGCCACGTTGTCATTTCTTTCTTTTGTATATAGGACATGAAAGTGATTGTGTGTTTTTTTAATAATTTCATCAAAATCACAGACTACTTCTCCCACCTCATTTTTTAGTTATAAAACATTGTCATTTATATTACAAGCTTGTCAAGCTTGATTTTGAAAATAGTTTGTATTGTGGTCTCCTCCTTTAAGCCAAATACTTCTTGAATTAAGCCTCTAATATTTATCTTTTGCTCAACATGCCTTATTTGGTTTTCATTGCATAATTTTTTGTAGTTCTTATGCTATGATCCAACTTGATTCCATTTTTAGTTGTTGCCGCTCCAAAGATGATTGAATCATTTCTTGATTTTGGAGAGGGGATTTGATAGATAATTTAACCCAAAATTTTAGGGCTATTTTGGTGCACCTAATATTTTATTCTTGTATAAAGGAGGGATCCTTTCATCAATTCATCCTAGGCATTTTGAACTGTCTCCATGAACCTAGGGATATAAATCCATATTGGGATAAATTGAAATGGAATAGGTCCTAATTATTTTCGTTTTTCCAAACTAATAGAAATAATTTTATTATTTGAAATGCCAAAATGGATTATATCAAACATGATAACATACCTGGTTAGAATAAAAGTACTTTGGATAAGAAATCAATCAAGTTGGGAAGCTATATGGCCTAGTCCTTACCTCTTGTTTATCTAGGTGTATTTTCATTTTTTGTTTTGATATCCTTTAACCCCAAATCATGTATTATGTCTTCTAAGTATTATATAAATGGATCTTTGGCTATAGATCCTCCTCTTCTTTCAACCTTGGATCAAGAAACATTCATATCACCTGCTATAATGATATTTTGGGGGGGATGGTGCTCTAGAAACTCTTTTAATGTATACCAACAAGTGTGTTTTTCAGTGTATGAGGAAAAGGCATAGGCATTTATTAGATATACATTGGTGTTTGATTATTGATGTAGAATATTTGAATGGATCTAGTGGTTATTCAAATTTTGTCCCTGGATCAGAAATTTGGATGGATTCCAAACAATGTCAACCCCTCACGAGGATCCCTGTGCACTTATTGTTATTATTGTACTATTTTTCCACTTCCCCCCTTGAATGAGGAGGTATCTATCCTCTATCCTAATGTACCATGTACCTGCAACTAGATAAAATCTACAGAAACAATATGCAACCAACTAACACCTAAAGGAACGATAGGATTCCCTAAAACAAATCATTTGTTTCCAGCATGCTTAATTGATGATATGTAATTAATTAAATAGGGAATAAGAAAATTTGATACATTGAAACACAAAACCAGAAGAAATCAGATAGAAAATAAGGTTAAATTATTCAATTATTCAGAAAATACAATGAATGCCAATTCCAGTTCTTACAAGGCTTCCCTCATTCATGTGTAGTCACGATTGTTCCCCACTCGATTTCTTCTCTGTTCACTCACCGACTGAGTCTCATTCTGATTTTTGGGTGCGCATTCAATTCCTCTTCCACTATATCAATCCCACCTTCCTTCAGGGAAAACTCCCTCTCTCCTCCCTTATTTTTACATCTAAAACCATTTATTCATGTCTTTGTTGGAGTGTGAATCCGTTTGATGGTTTCTATAATGTTACGGAGAGAAATTCCTATGGCTTGGGGTACCACAACAGACAGCTTGACTCTAGAAATCAATCCTTTCCAATATCCAATAGAAATTAAATGTATAACACTAAAGGATTAGATCTTGTACCTTATTCCGGATGGTTGAAGTAGATCCCCGTTGAGCTTTCCAACTTTGGCTTGAATTGATAGATTACTTCCTCAACATCAAGTAAACAATAAAAGCATTCTATATATCATGGTGTTAGATCTATTCTAGCATATATAATCAATAATGTATAAGCATTTGACATAACCCCATGGATAAAATATTCATTCAAACACACATTATTGGACAGGAAAAGATATTTCTATTAATATAAATCAGAGATTACAAGATACAACCTCTGTCGGCACGTCTGCGAACCGGAGAAACTGAATCCCCCACTTGGGCCTCCACCACTTGAATCCTCCATCTCTCGATAGCAAGCTCACAAGAAAAAGGCAAGCTTGGGAAGAACACAAAAGTGATCCAAGGGAAAAAGGGATGCAGACTCAAGCATAAGTTCTGGCAACAATGGACTATAGTTTCCTTGCTCTCAATTCTCTCTTATGCCTTCAATGTACCAAGGAGATCCTCATATAGCTTTTCAAAGGGGTAATGAAAGGTCGAATCTAAGCGATCTCAAGGCATAGGGAAGGCCAGGAGTCAAGTGAGTCGGATCCATGTCAAGGAAAACTCCAAAAGGATTTGGATTTTGTACACATCCCGATGTATGCAGTTTTAGTGGTAAAACCCGCGTATATACATGATTATAGGTTTAAAAGTTGTGTGTATCATTTTTCACATGTTTTTAGGGATGGTTAGGGAAACGTCAAAGGAAAAAAAATGGTCCAAGGGATCTAAGGAGTCTGCAGCGGGAAAGGGGAAGGCCATACAAAGTGTGATTCACCTGGAGTGGTGAAATCAGCTATAAAAAATGCCCCCTAATGTGTGAGGTCAGAGGGGTCATACGATGGCCGAAATACATTATAAGTCCATCCCAAAAGTGGAGTGATGAAGGGTCCCAAATGGAAGACCAGCCACCTAATCAGTATAGTACAATAATACAACTCTGCGCATAACTGCAAATACATATAGCAGTCCCAGATACATAAGAGTACAATGGCCATGAATAGGCATGATACAAGATATCACATAAGTGGTCATCGCCACATACAATATACATAGATCAGAATCTCCATGATGAATATTTACAAAGGATCATAATCTCCATAATGGCTGAAGATATATAACAGATCAAGATCTCCATAGTGGCTAGACATATCTGACATATACTGGAATCAAGTCACGAGAGCTGAAATCTCATGAACATTGGCACGATCAAGGAGGTAGCATATGAGAGATGCCACCAATCTGAAAAGTATTCTACACAAACTACTATGAGTACATGTCGTACTATGCGAATAGAGGTGTCGAGGTCGAACATAGTAGTCCATCGTCTGATTACCGTTCATTGATGTATATCGTTAACAGACGCGAGATCACCCACCGATAATGAAAATGGGAATCAAGGTACTAGAGTGCAAACTAAAAAGTGTGAATAAATGTGTTGAGTTCAAACACTTGAGAGGATCCATCGATCAAGGGACATTGATGTATTCCCAAGTACTATTGATGGCGAGAGAACCTACCACTGATGACTTCAAGTCTCAAGGCACTCAAAATGACTCTAGATTCCAATCCCAGAATAAATGATCTGAAGTCGATGGGATGAAATCCACTGGAAGGAGGGCATTAAGGCATCCCCCATCATCTAACATGAGGTACTCAGCAAAGTTGTATAATGTGGAAGGACTCGATCATAAGGTGCACGAACCAGTAACTGTACTGGGAATGGCTGACATGCAAAGTCAAGATAACTGAGGAATGTCCGACTCAGGATTCAACTTCCTTCGAACAAGAGCATAACGGCGTATGGTGACTGAATAGAGGTAGCATAGACTTGATATACAAACTAGGACATCTCTGCGACACAAGAGGCATCGACAGAGGCTCCATAGGGACTGGAAGCTTAAGTAGTCGGTGGAGATAAACTCAGATAAACGAGTACGACTCCTAAAGTCAAACTATAAACCCAACCAATGGATGTGATATACAGTGCTCTGTTCGAAGGTGACACGACTCAACAGCTACCAAAGATAACATCTTTCCTTGTCTGGATTTTTATTTTTATTTTATTTTTTTGGACATTTTCAATTATTTAAAAAGCTTGAAAAAGAATAAAATGGCTCTATAGTTACAAACTAGGAGGAGATGAGTGTCATAAGGGAAAAAAACTAGTTCCAAGCAGTGGAACATACCTATGCTCAATGCAAGGATACATGTGTAGGATATCGACACTCGGGGGGAAATCCCCTCCTGGTAAAAAGGAAATCAAGCTGCAAAGGATATATAAAATGGCTTTGCGTGGCTGGACATGAGACAGGCTCAGGCTATATGGCTGAAACGCAATGTCAAGGAAGCTGACATAAAGCTCAATAAGGTAGGCAAAGCTCATGAAAATGCAATTACAACTTGACATAAGGGAGTCCCGAGGAAATGGCCAGCATAAAGTTCAAGAGGAGTATGAAGCTCTTGCTCAAGGACATGGCGAGACTAAAAGGGACTCCTGAACCTAAGAGAGGACTCACAACATGGGTACCAAATGCAAAAGGGAGCTCACTAGGACACCCGTGTATAGGAAAGCTCTACCATTCACACAGTACCACTTCTAATAGCAGCATGAAGGTTCCGTGATACAATGGAATGGGTTCGTACCTAAGGTTAAGATGGAATGGTCATAAGGAAATTCATAAGTGCAAGCAGATGTGATATCCTAACCTATATGCTAGTTCAAACATAATACTTGTGATAGGAACGAACGGGTCGAAACCTTGGAAAGAGTGTACAAAAACTGGACCCTACATGACAAACATATTAGTTCAAAACAACCTAAAATAGTCAATAAAGAATCCAAACTATAGGGAATAGGGAGGAATGATCATGACAACTGCACCCAAAGGAAACAATGTGGTGAACGATGGGACATAAAAAGGAAAGTAAGGTGTAGACCCAACGTTCACGCATCAACTACCACCCCCGTGAGGGTGACCACTAGTGTAAAGACCAAGTGTAGGGAATAAAAATCCTCCACAAATGGAGTAGAGGATGTAATATGACCATTCCCAAATCTATGAGCACAGTAAGGGGCTGTGATGCCCCCAAGTGTGACACCAGGGTCCATACTAGGACCAAGGACAGGTGATAGGATACTAGGCATGACGAAAATAAAAGGAATCAAACTCAAGAGAGCATAAATATACTCAAGTAACCATGATCCCAAAGGCCAACTAGTGCACAAAGAGCACACTCCTAAGAAAATCTACAGCCAAAATACAAGCAAACCAAGGGGAGGATATGTGAGCTCCCGAATGCAGCATGTATGTCTCGCCTGGGAGAGGCTCGAAACTCCCATACACTACAAGCGGAGCTACATAACCAATTATAGTAGCCCTCAGCTTCAACGCATAAAGCGACTGTGCTATCCGACATCTACCTGGCCGGGACACTCGCAGAATAAACCTTGCAAAGTATCCCCTCGACATCCTAGGTAAGGCCACTAAGGTCACCTCAACATAATCAATGCTCAGGCGAATAGTTGCAAGCGGTATTGACCGTATGGGTAGGGTATTAAAGCTTGAAACTCTTGAAAGAGCCCCCAGATAAGAATACAATCCTGGAAATATATTCGGTGCTACTCAGTTATGACTAGGGGTCATCCCAATCAATAACCGCTCACACTGCCTCGTGCTTAACTCCCTTTTGAGAGGAGGATCCTGAGAAACACTGGTTATACCAAGGATTTCACACACTCACCTGGATAGACACATACATGTTGTTGTTTAGTGATCTTGGAGAATTTACTCACAATGAACTATTCCAAGATCCTAAAACCTAAGCTTGTTGGTGCACCCTATAAAAGAAAAGAGTGTAGTTCATTTTAATTTAAGCGTTGATTTTAATTGGCTGTGATTACTCAAAGGGAAATGATCGTGCAAATAATGAAGTTATGACTCAGTAGTGAAGTAAATATGCACACCATAACAAACAATGCTAAGTGCAATCTTTGTTAAATGAAAAATAGGGTATTCCACTACATGAGATGCATAAATATATATTCCTTTCCGAATGCTAGTGCAATCCTTCCTATATGAAAGCCTAAATAAAACTCTCATCCAAGCAATCCAATGCAAGTACCTCCTCAAATCCATATCTAAGATGCAACTAAGAGTGCAACTACTTTGTATTTTTCAATATAAAAGAATGAAAAATGCAATAAAATTCATCTAAAAATCTCAGTCTCTACAACAAGTATAAAAGACAAGCCCAGCAAGACACCGAGACAAAAAAGAGTAATGCACTAATGGAAAAACAAAAAGGATAAATGACGAAAACTACTTTCAAAGAAACATCAATGAAAAAGCGGTCTCTGGTCACAAAAGAAGCATCCAACAGACAACATCAGACCCAAGGAAGCCCAACCACACTCACAACCCACCCAACAACTTCCCACAACATCAAACTCACCAAAAGGGAGGATGTACGTGACTGTTTAAAGAATAGCTGCGTATATACGTGACTTTTGGCCAAAAACCTGCATGTATACGCTGATTTTGGCCAAAAACCTATGTGTATACACGACTTTTGGCCAAAAATCCATGTATGTATGCGACTTTTGGCCAAAAACCTGCGTATACAGAGAAGGCAGTGGTAAAAAGCAGGCCAAGGGTTAAAACTATAAAGGGGAGTGTCAATGGATGAACATACTATAAAATGCAACACAGAAATAGGGAGAAACAGAGAGCAAGTTAATAATATCAAGCCCATTGTGCCCCAAAACCCCAAAGAAAAACAAGGAACATCCCCAGTAGAATCGCCAATTCTGTTACGGAGAGAAATTCCTATGGCTTGGGGTACCACAACAGACAGCTTAACTCCAGAAATCAATCATTTCCAATATGGAATAGAAATTAAATGTCTAACACTAAAGGATCAGACCTCATACCTTATTCTGGACGGTTGAAGTAGATCCCCGTTGATATTTCCAACTTCAACTTGAATTGATAGATTACTTCCTCAACAACAAGTAAACAATAAAAGCATTCTATATATCATGGTGTTAGATCTATTCTAACATATATAATCAATAATGTATAATCATTTGACATAATCCCATGGATAAAATATTCATTCAAACACACATTATTGGGTAGGAAAAGATATTTCTATTAATATAAATCAGAGATTACAAGATACAACCTCTATGGGCACGTCTCAAACCGAAGAAACTGAATCCCCCACTTGGGCCTCCACCACTTCAATCCTACATCTCTCGATATCAAGCTCACAAGCAAAAGGCAATCTTGGGAAGAACACAAAAGTGCTCCAAGGGACAAAGGGATGCAGACTCAAGCATAAGTTCTGGCAACAATGGACTATAGTTTCCTTTCTCTCAATTCTCTCTTATGCCTTCAATGTACCAAGGAGTTCCTTATATATATTTTCAAAAGGCTAATGAAAGGTCGAATCCGAGCGATCTCAAGGCATAGGGAAGGCCAAGAGTCAAGTGAGTCGGATCCATGTCAAGGAAAAATCCAAAAGGATTTGGATTTTGTACACATCCTGATGTACGCGGTTTTAGTGGTCAAACCCACATATATACGTGATTATAGGTTTAAAAGTCGTGTCAATCATTTTTCACATGTTTTTAGGGATGGTCAAGGAAAAATCAAAGGACAAAAAATGGTCCAATGGGTCTAAGGAGTCTGCAGCGGGACAGGGGAAGGCCATACAAAGTGTGATTCACCTGGAGTGGTGAAATCAGCTATAACAGAATAAGGTTGTATGGCCTTATTCTGTCTATTATGGTACCCCATTTATTCATGTCTTTGTTGGAGTGTGAATCCATTCGGTGGTTCCTATAACCATTTGGAAAATTGATTCCATTCTTAGGTGTATTTCCACAAGTGGTTTCCCAATATCCTAGGTTACGTGTATCTGCAACCATATTCCATCTAATCTGTAGCCAATGATGTGCCTCAATAACATATAGACAATGTGTCCATAAGGTAAATATGGTTATGCAACCTGTTATTCCACCTATAAAACTAACTCAAGCAACTAAAATATTTTTGGGTTGATGTGGATTGATGGAACCCAAAGATGCTCCTACACCAAACATCCTTGGTAAGAAAACATGAGCTTTCAACTCATGTGGTTTCAATGATATAATTGTCAGAGGGAGAATTTCCTCTTAGGCATGCTAATTCCTCCTCAAAACTCCAAGATGCATCCTATGCACCCCTATTAGTCCACTAAATTAGATCATTTCAAACTATTACTTATGGTGGGTTGTTCTGCTAAATGTTTTAGCCAACATTTGTTCTACTTCCTCCACTAGTTTAGTTGACAACTAATTTTTCAATGGTTCGATGGTACCCAATTCATCATCCTATTCACCTTCATGGAACTCGTACAAATAGAAAATGTTAAGGATCAGAGAGATATCAAAGGTCTCTAACAATTCAAGTTTGTAATCATTATACAAAAAATTCCTCAAATTCCTTCATGGCCTAATATTCTTGTATTTGAGTTTGTTGTAAGTTCCCTTAGGGAACCTTTCTTTTATCAAATGTTCCATTACCATATCACCTTCCTCAAGCACCTTTTGTATTCTCCATAAATCTTCCCCTTGTTTGTATTGAATCATTTATTTTTTGTAACTTTCATTTAACATGTTACTACATTTTCTACATCCTTATACAAATTCACTTTCACGAACGATCCTAGAGTCTCTAGATTTGAGAAATTAACCAAATCTACAAATCATCTGGTTGAACCACCACAAATAATAATAAAGAATAATTCTACCTACGTACCTATTTATTGAATCAATGTAGGAGAATTCAACGCATTCCAAAACCAAACCCATAGACATGTTTTTTTCCCACTCAAACTTCTCAACAAATTTCCAAGGCCTCGGTTGATCACCTTAGTATTTCCATCGATTTGTGGATGATATGTAGACCTATACAAAAAATTGGAACCCATTTTATTCCTTAGTGTCCTCCAAAAATATCCAAGGAACCATGTATCTCTACTATAAGTGATACTCCTTGGCCTTCCATGCAATTGCACAACCTCACAAAAAAACAAAGCAACCACTTCCATAGCATCAGGGGTCTTTTAGCATGGTATAAAATGATCAATATTTAAAAAAATGTATACCACCACCATCACATAATAATGACCTTTCTGTGTTTTAGGAAACGCCAAACGAATTCCATGCTTACATCCTCCCATAACTTGTCGGGGGCTGGAAATGGAGTATGGAGCCCCATGTTTTTTACTTTGTCCCTTTTCTAGCTAGAAAAATCTATAACACTCAACAAACCCTCTAACATCCTTGTTGATCCTAGGCCGAAAGTATATTTTATTCACCATCATTGTGGTCTTGTCGCTAACGAAATGGTTACCCGAGCATCCATTATGCAACTCTCTCACGAGATTCAATCTTGTAATATCCCTCTATTTTCAAAAAATATAAAATTTATATTTACTGTAAGTAACAACTAGAAGTCCTAGAAATTCTATAGGATGTTTATACTTTTTATAATTTGGTTGGTGGGTCAAGGATTAACATAACCTGCAAGTTATAAATTTGTTTAGCGTGCATCACTGACATGTTTTCTTAAGACCAAAAGTTGATGGTATGTTATACTTATTATTTGATATTTATGAAGTAACAAACATTTGCTTTTAAATATCCTCTTGATGGTTTTATTGTATTAGTTGTTGGTTGTTTGGTTTAACTTGAACAGAGTTGATAAGTAAGCCAAGTAGTCTTACTTAGCCTCTTAGGCTAATGCAAGAGTAATATTTTTGAATGCAGGTTAAAAGCTCAAACTTGGATTAGAGAATGAACTTAATCCAAAGGATTTTAAGCTTGTAACCCCTTGTTCCTAAACCTCACTATACTATAAGGTTTAAGTTATAAAGTTTGGTATCATCAAACAAGGTTTTGAAAGTTTGGACGAAGGTTATCTTAAGCATGGATCATATAATGTTGGCAATTTACCAAAGGACTAAAACATAACTTTCCCTCCGAATGATCCATGTGACTGCATTGAAGACTCTCCTCCATGGCAGAAAAAAACAAAAAGGGGGAAGCCCTAGGTCTTTAATGGACCTCGAAAATCACAACCATCGAATTGATGTTTCCCTGTTTGGTTTTAGAGATAGTCATGTAGTTGTTTTCGGTCTTTTGCTGTTGGTATCTGCATCACGCTTAAGAGTGACCCGTGATGGAGGAAATAAAACATTCTTCCACTATGATCTCCAGAACTTGATCTTGGTTAAACACTTGCAGTGGAAAAATATGGATGGAAGACTGATAAATATTTGGGTGACTCAGCCAGGCCCTAAAATCGTCACAGAGGTAAGGTTCTCATTGCTAGACTTGTACTCTGTCATTCAAGCTCTTTAAGTTTCTTTTTTTTTTCCTCTTGGTTTAACCTCTATAGGAAATGTGTATGCAGGTAAAAAGATACGAGCATACCTCTACGATAAAAACTTTACTGCCATGCAACCGAGGAGTCACTAGACTGGTAAGACTCATGGTCTTACTTTATCGTGGCTCAGGGGCAGAACTGGGTTCTTTGGCAAGTTTTAGAACTTCTGTAGTTGGGGTTTAAAATTTGTGTTTCTATTGTTTGTTGTTTATGAAAAAGATAGAAACATTGGTACTCCACGACTCGATTCTCTATAGAATCTTTAAACCAAGGAAAACATATTTGTAAAAAAAATAATCTTATCGGTTGACTACGCCACTATTATGAAGGATATGATGGTTTTCAAAGTACTTCCATTCGGTTTTGGAATTACAAAACTTATAATGGTTTGATTACTGTATTTTTAAATCGTGGCCTGGAGCCTTAATCCGTCGAAATTGTCTTCGGCCTTTGAAGCTATTTTAAATACAACTTCAATTTTTTTTATAAAACAAGAATTATATTTTTGTAATGATACCGCCAGGCTATCTGTCTTAGAAATTTTAACATTTAATATGCTGCATGAATGCATTTTAATTAATTTCATTCTTGTTTACCAGTATGATTAGATGACAATGATAGAGCCATGATACCCTATCTGTCATATAATAGTTTAAGCATTTAGTTTTTAAGAAACAATCTTCTTTGTTTCAAGTTGTGGTTGTAAACCCTTTATTCTGCAAACTTGTTACTAAATTTATTAATGTAAGAAATATTTTAGTTGAAAAGGAACCTACTGATTTTAATAAGGAATTTACTCCTTTTATTAGAACGCAACCCGAAAAGGTTTTCCAGCCATGATAATACAATAACAGAGCTATTTATTTAAAAATACTTATTGTGGTATTTTTTTTGAAAGAATTAGCCGTGAATCTCTAACCCTTTAAGATTAGACTTCTGAAACCATGGGCCATAGGCCTGTTTCAGTTGACTTATTCAAAGAAAAACTAAGTTAACTTCCTAAATAGTCTTAGTTTCAAAATCGAAGGAAGTTGTGTCAAACCCTTTTGCGACTCTATTTTTATAATGTTATAAAAATGTATCGATGCTAGGTGGATTAGTAGTATAATTTTCCAGAGAAAATAAATGGCTTACAAATTTCTTAAAAGATCGTAACTGTGTAATAACTATGGTCTACAGTCGTAGGGTTTATTTAAAAAATAGAAAATCTATTCTAAGTATTGTATTTGTTTAAGTAGTTTTATTTTCTTAAATTCAAGAGATTGGTTGAGATATTTATTCTGTAGATACCTACTGCAAAGAACAACACCAATAACAATCTGAATCTTGGGTACAGTGCTATGATTTGTCATTAACTTGACCTGGTGTTAGATAATAATTTATCTGTTAAGAAATTGGGCTCACAATATGTTATAAACGGGGCTTTAGAGGAGAACAAATATCTGTATTTTATTTCAGTTTGAAATAGATATAAGTTAACATAAATAAGAGTAGATGCTTTGTATTTTAAATTATACATCTAAACTTAATTTCTAAGTTTAGGCTTTGACTTAGTAACTGTAACTACTCATATCTGGAATACTAGATTTGTAACTAGTGTTATAACTAGTTATGCCTTCTAATGATTAAATCAAATGGTAAACAAAGTAAAACCTTTCTATGCTCTGAATATACACAAGTATTCATTCATTTGATACTATTATTCTACATAATTTATACCCTCCTATACTAGAGTACATCATCTCGGTGACAGGAAAAATATAGGGGGTAATTGCAAATTCATTTCCTCTCTAAAACAATTTTAATAAAACTACAACATCAAAGAAATCTGCTAAAAATATATTATTTAGCTATAAATAAATCTGGATATAATTTCATCCTATTTTATCATAAATAAATGACAATTACAGTTATAGATATGAAACCTGGAAGTATTGCATAGAAATAGAACTAACAACCAAGGGAGATTGTTCCACCCAACCTTTCCTGAAGCAGCCAAATCACTTGCTTAGAACCCCCAATATTGCTCACTGCACCACTAGGACGGATATCTTTGCTACATAGCATACTTTTATAACTTATCTTAACAACATACTTAAATCAACAATTCACTTTAGCTATCCCCTCATCAAATTCTTTGTGTGCCTAACTTTTTAGTTTGTAGCAATCACAAAGTCATTCTCTCAGAAATCAGAATGAGTGGTGATCCTCCTGCTCAATTTGATGGTTTATATAATATTTCCTAGTTCTTAGGGTCAGTTTTGGAATTTAATGAGCCACCCAGCTCAGTTCCCCCTCTCAGGGAACATGACCACTTTTTTAGGCATTATTCTCTTGCAATAGCTAGAAAGTGAATGCTAGTTCTCCCGTTTGTCAATCAGCCTTTTACAGTTGCTCCTTCCTCCTAGTGGAAGTGAACACTCATTTAATAGTCTCCCCTCAATAGGAATTTCCTCTAATTAATTAATAAAATAAATAATTCTTCAATTACAGTCATCCTTGACCCACTTGGTCATAAATCTTACAATAAAACTTAACATAATGTTTTTTTCTGAAATAAAAATAAATATTTATTTTCCACTTTTGGGTATGTTACAAACACCCCCCCTCAAGCTCAACATCATCCTCGATGTTACTTAGGTTATTTTGAGTCTTCTCTTAACAGAGCTAGATATGCCACCTGCATATCGCTCTCAAGTTCCCAAGTCGCTTCATATGGACTGAGGTGTTTCCATCGCACCTTTACCTGTCCAATGGTGCGATTCTGGAGAAAAATTTCCCTCCTGTCGAGAATACAATATGGTTCCACTGAAAAAACTCCTTCTGGTTCTACCTGAATCAAATTCTAGTCAATCACATGAGTAGTATCATGTATATACTTTTTCAAAATAGATATGTGAAAAACATTATGTATTTTAAGATTAGGCGATAATGCTAATTGATAAGCCATCGGACCCACTCTTTTCAATATCTCGAATGGTCCATAATACCTGGGTGCCAATTTAGCACAGCTCCCTAATTTAAAAGAGATTTTTGTTGGTTTAACCTTAACAAACACATGCTCATTGACTTGGAACTCCTTCAGTGCTCTTTTAAGATTGGTATGGCTCTTTTTCCTACCTTGAGCAGTTTTCAAGTTGCCTTGTACTCATTTCACTATTAGCTCCAATTCTTTTAACATGTCAGGTCCTAACACAATCGATCTACTGGATTAATCCATGTAATTGGAGTGTTACACTTTCTACGATATAATATCTCAAAAGGACTAAGCTTAGTTGAGCCCTGATAATGGTTATTGTAAGCAAATTCAACTAAATGCAAATAGTCTTCCCATTTCTTGGGATAATCACTAACATAGATTCACAACATATCTTCTAATACCTTATTAACTATTTTTGTTTGTCCATCCGTTTGCAGATGATAAGCAATAGTAAAATTTAATTTAGTGTATAACCCTTTAAATACAGTTTTCCAAAAATTACCTGTAAATTTAGGATCTCAGTCAGAAATAATTACCTTTGGGATTCCATGCAAATGAAATATTTTTTTCATGAATATATCTGCAATGTTAGCAAGTGTGTGGGTTGTTTTGATAGGAATAAAATGTGTTGCCTTACTTAACTTATCTACAACCACCATTATAGAATCATTATGTTTTGGGTTTTTGGGTAAACCGATTACAAAGTCAAGACTTATGAATTCTCATTTCCAATTTGGAATTGGTAATAGTTGTAATAGGCCCACTGGGTGTTGATGTTCAGCCTTAACTTGCTAACATTCCATACACCTAACTAAAAATTCAACAGCCTCATTTTTCATGTTGGGCCAAAAGTATTCTTTTCTTAACATGGTTATCATTTTCTGATATCCTGGATATCCAAATTAAGGAATTTTATGAAGTTCATTCAAAATCAGCATCTTAATTTCATATATACTTGCTACATACAGTCTGTTTTTAAACAGTATTAAACCTTGTTCATTAAAATGGTAATCTGTAACTACATTTTCAAATGTATTCTGACTTATCTTTTCTTTTAAAACTTGGTATTCTGTATCCTGCCTTCTCCTTCTTTCAATTTATCTTCCAAATCAGTTTTATAATTGCTAATGGTAGCCACAAAAATGTTTACAACATTTCTGCTCAAGGCATTAGCCACTTTGTTTTCTTTCCCTTTAAATGCTTGATGTCAAAATCATATTCGCTAAGGAAAGCTAGCCATCTAGCTTGCCTTGCGTTTAGATTTTGCTAATCAAACAGGTACTTGAGACTTGTGTTATCAGACATTAGCAGAAACCTTTTACCTATTAAGTGATGACGCCACATTTTTAAAGCGTGAATTATTGCAGCTAACTCTAAATCATAAGTTGCATAGTTCTTTTCATGAATTTGTAATTTTCTTGATTCATATGCAATTGCATGGCCTTCCTGAGTCAGCACCCTACCCAAGACTTCATTTCATGCATCAGTGCATACGATGAAGTCCTTGTTTGGGTCTACTATTTTCAGGATGGGTGCAGTAGTTAATAATGTTTTTAGTTTATTAAAACTGTCTTTGCACTTCTGATCCCAAATAAATTTCTTACCCTTCTTCTGTAATGAATTTATAGGGTTTGCAATTCTTGAAAACCCTTCAATAAATTTTCTGTAGTACCCTGTTATTTCCATGAAGGACCATACATCAGTTATGTCCTTAGGAACATGCCAATCAATAATAGATTTTATTTTATCTGGGTTCACTGATATCCCCTCTTAAAATATTACATGCCCCAGATATTGTATTTTATCTTTGTAAAATTCACATTGACTGAACTTAGCATATAACTGATGTTCTCTTAACACTTGTAAAATTACTTTTAAGTGTTCATCATGCTCTTCTTTAGTCTTAAAATAAATTAATATGTCGTCTATAAAGACGACTACAAATTTGTCTAAATACTTACTTAGAACACTATTCATTAAGCACATAAAGGTTGTTGGTGCATTGGTTAGCCTGAAGGGCATAACTACGAATTAATAATGCTCGTACCTCATCCGAAAAGCAGTTTTAAGGATGTCTTCATATTTAATTCTAACTTGGTGATAACCGGACCTCAATTCGATTTTAGATAATATCGTCATGACCATGGATCCCCCTGGTCCACGGTCCTGGCGGTATCGAACAACATTTCCTTTGCATTATTGCTTCTCAAGCGCTATCCTTGTCCAGTATCCCTTCCTCCTCTCGCTTTGTAAAGCGTTCTGAAATTCCTGAGGTTAAACTATCTTCAGCCGCATCCAAATGGAAAGCAATCACTTTGTCAGAGAAGGGTTTGATAGGTTTGTTCACATGTATCTGGCCATCTCCCAGATCTGTGGAATTTTGGCTGAGCAAGAACTGGATACCCCTCATCTAGGGGAAGTGCAACAATTCTTTTGTTGCAAAGGATATTTCTCCTTCATCTTTGAGAAAAAGGAGGATCGAGACCTTATTTTAAAAAATGGTCCATATTTCATGGGCCCAAGAGGTATGTATCTCAACAAATGGGATCTATCGTTTGACCCTAAAAAAGGTATCCCTAAGGCTGTTTCGGTCTGGTTTAAACTCCCCCACCTACCTCTCCATTGTTGGAACAAGGAGGACTTTCAATCAATAGGAAACACTTTGGGGAAATACATTGATAAATCAGAGCCTAAAGCCCCCATGTTCTCCTATGCAAGAATATGTGTTGAGGTTGATCTAGAGAAAGGGCTCCCAAAATCCATCAACCTGTTCATTGACAGATGGAATCATCTTCATATGGTTGACTACGAGCAAATCCCTTTTAAATGCAAATACTGTCATGAATACGGGCATTTGGAAAATTCTTTCCCCAAAAAACTAGAGAAAACCAGCACTGGTGAGGACCCAAAAGAAGGTTGGAACGTAGAAAACAAAAGAAAGGGCTCTAAAACAACACCAGTGCAGCCTCACCCCCCTACAAAAAAGAAGGAAGTCAGAAACAAGTATCAAGTGTTGGAAAATATATAAATGGAAGTTGAGGTACTTGCTGAAGAAGAAGTATAAATTGAACCTCATGAGATAAAAAACCCAAAAGATGCAACCCCTCTAAAGAAAAACAAATCACAAGATCAAGATATTCCCATTCAATCTCATCCAGAATTAAGACCGGAATCCTCTACAAATATGGGAGGCTCTCTCACCCAATCCAAGGTAAAAGCAAACACAAACATGGAGGAAACCTTTGAAAAATTCAATGAATATTAAGAACCCCAATCCAGAAGAGGAAGGAAATCCAACAAGACAATCAGAGAGTAGGAAGTTGTAAAAGAAAGAGTTGCAGGAAAACAGTTAAATCTAGACTTCTTGGTTAAGAACTCTCAGACCGGCAAATATCTTATTAGCACCGAAAAAGAAAAAAAGGAAAGGGAATAGGCGCTCCATCAACATAGGAAATAATGAAACTGGCCTCCTAAAATTGTCGAGGGCTAGGAGGTGTTCAGAAAATAGAAGTCATCAAAAGAATAAAATCAATGGAAGACAACTGCATCCTCCTCATCTAGGAGACTAAAAAGATTGTTGAAGACATTCTTTCCACTATGAAAAAAATTTGGAAAAAAGGTGAAGGAAAATCCATCAACACCAATGGTGCCTCAGGAGGTTTGCTCACTTGGTGGAATGATGAAAAATTCAAAATTCACTCAACAATTGAAAATAGGAACTAGCTTTTCGTAGAACTGGAGAACAAGGAAAACAAGGAAGTTCTCTGGGTTGGGAACATCTATGGACCCACTATACAAGCTCAAAAAGAGGCCTTCTAGAACTCCCTGGAATACCAATGTGAAGGGAAAAATCACACCTCGTGTTTTTTAGCTAGAGATTTCAATGTCACCATTTTGGTTGATGAGCGCAGAGGGGGATCTAAAATAAGAGACCTTTTTGGAGAAAGACTGGAAGATCTAGCTTTTCTATGGGGCTTAATGGACATCAAACCAAAAAATGGAAATTTCACTTGGAACAACAAAAGGCTTGGACCGGGACACATAGCTGCAAGATTAGACAGAGTGTTGGTTAGTACACATCTCCTTAAGAATGTATCCTTTCCTGAATCCAAACTTTTTTGCTCGGCAGTTTCAGATCATAAGCCTATATGCGTCTTCCTTTCCTCGGTGGGGAATCTCAAGCCTCTTCCTTTTTTATTCAATCATCTTTGGATGGAATCAGAGGGTTTTTGGGACATTATTTGCAATGCTTGGAACTGCTTTATTCCAGGCTCTCCCGTCTTCACTTGGGAACACAAGCTTAAAAAGGTCAATATTTCCCTAAAGGAGTGGGCTACTAAGCATTATCAATAAGCTAAGATAAGGAAGCTCGAACTTATCTAAAAAATGGAAACATTGCAAAAGAGTATGTAGAAAGAAGAAGTAACCAAGGATCTCCTCATCTAGGATATTGAGTTGGAGAAAAAATTGCAAAATGTCATCAGGCAGGAGGAAGAAAGTTGGAGACTGTAGTCCAAAAATTGTTGGCTCTTGGGTGGTGATCAAAACACCAAGTTCTTCCACAATCAATGCAAAGATCATTAGAAGAGGAATATGATGAGGGAGCTAAAGAAGGAAGATGGAACCACTATTACAGCTCAGACAGAGATCATCTCTGAGGTAAGAAGCTTTTTTGAAACTCTTTACAATGATGAAGAAGAAGTTTCACAAGAAATCATGGGGGAAATGGTCAAGGACATCCCCTCTATAATCATCCCTAAGGATTGAAAAATTATGGAAGCCCTGATTACTGAAAAGGAAATAAAAAAGGCCATCTAGTCTCTTCACCTAGACAAAGCCCCTAGGTGAGACGGCTTCACAATTCGTTTCTATAGGATGTGATGGAAACTTATAAAAAAATACCTTCTGCGTCTCATCTCCTGGATGTCCAAAGGGAAAATGGGAGGCACAACCAACTCCACTTTCCTTTCCCTTATCCCCAAATAACCCAACCCTATCTCCATTACACGTTTTAGGCCCATCTCCCTCTGTAATGCCTCTTACAAGTTCTTCTCCAAGGTCTTGTCCCTCAGACTCAAGGTCATCATTCCATCCCTTATATCTCCTAATCAAGGTGGTTTTATCTCTAGTCTCCAAATAAGTGATAAAATCCTTCTTGTGCAAGAATCCATACACTCTAGCATGAAAAAACAAGAAGCAGTCATTGCCATAAATCTTGATTTAGCCAACGCCTTTAACCGTTTGAGGCATGATTTCATCTTCTTGATCTTGGAAAAGTTTGGCTTTCCTCCTATATTTATAAAGAAAATTCAAGCCTGTATAATCTCCCCTTGGATAGCTCCCCTAATCAATGGTAGGCCCTCTGAATTTTTTAAATCCAAAAGAGGAATTAGGCAGGGTTTCCCCCTATCCCCCTTCCTCTATATCCTGGTTGCAGATTCACTTAGAAGAAGACTAAATAGGCTTCTAGAGGAAGGGAAACTTCCAGGCCTCTCCTTCAAGCTAGGAGTCTAGCCAATTAATCATGCCCTTTTTGTTAATGATACTACCTTGCTAGGAAACGCTTCCCCTCAGATTTCTACGAGGTTCCTCAGGTCTCTTGACCTTTTCCTCTATTCATCGTGAAGCAAGGAAAATCTAGGTAAATACCAACTTTATGGGTGGAACAACAATATCCCCAACCTTCAAAACATTTCCCAGATCCTCAATATCCAAGTAAATTATGATTGGACTCACTTCGAATACTTGGGGATCCCTATCTTAAAAAAATCCTTCTCCTCAGCTATGTGGGATCTAGTTATTCAGAATATCAAAAGCAAGATTCACCTCTTGGGTTCCAGATGGCTCAATCTAGCAGGGAAAACCACTCTTATTCAGTCAATACTGTCCTCATACCCCATCTATACATGCTCGATGATTTTGTCCCCTAAGACAGTCTCGAATAAAATTAGCATGGAAATAAGAAAATTCCTTTGGCAGAGTGGTAAAGTCCATAAAAAAAATTCCATATAGTAAATTGGGCCACAGTTAAAGCTTCCAAACTCAAAGGGGGATTGGGCATAAGAGATCTGGAGAAAATGAATAAAGCTTTAGGTGCTAAGATGGTCTAGAGAATGGAAACTGGTGGCAAGGATTGGTGGAAAGAGGTAATAAGGAAAAAATACATAAGGAAGCCCAGGTTCAAAATTCTTAATCACCCTTGGGATGGAAAGGGCACTTCCTTTTGGCAGCTATGTAAAAACTCCCAAAGTCTGATTCAAAATAACTTCTACTGG
Source organism: Pseudotsuga menziesii (assembly GCA_001517045.1). Taxonomy (NCBI): domain Eukaryota; kingdom Viridiplantae; phylum Streptophyta; class Pinopsida; order Pinales; family Pinaceae; genus Pseudotsuga; species Pseudotsuga menziesii. The sequence continues at coordinate 98,277 of LPNX011093249.1, read as the reverse complement.
ATTACTGGTAATGACAAGAAGATTAAAGTCTGGGCCAATATAATTCTAGGGCATCAACCTTTATCCATCGTTCAGGGGCTGGAGGACCTCTCCAAATGGGCTAGCGACAATGTCTTTTCCACTTTCTATGACTTATCCATTTGGGACCAGAATGGCACCTGGAAAGGTTGGAAATCGCTCCACCCTTCTGAGTATCCAAAATATGCCATCGGCCTCTTGCACAATCTCTTTCATGGTCTAGCTCCTATTAACAAGACCACCATAGACTCCATTAGATGGGGAAACAACGGTAACTACACTGTTAAGGAAGGATTCAAGCTACTTCAAAATGACACAATCATCACCACTCAAAATCTATGGAAAAAGGTATGGCATCCAGATTGCATCCCTAAAGTTAATTACTTCATCTAGCTGTTAATGCACAATAAGTTGCTTATTGCCAAAAAATTGAGAAAAAAAGGAATTGAAGGCCCCTCCCCTTGTGCTCTTTGTAACTCTAACTCAGAGACTACCCCCCATCTTTTCCTCCAGTGCATCGTTTCCCTTCAAGTTTGGAGGACCATTCTTCTCCCCTTATGTCCTCATTTCAGACCTCCGGACTCTATCAGACAACTCCTTATGGTTTTGGAAAACCTCTTCCCGAGCTCTCTTAGAAAGAAACCCACTCTAGAGAGGTTGTGGAACACTATCCCCAAAAACACATGTTGGAAGATATGGTTGGCCAAGAATAGAACAATTTTCAAAGGAGAAAAAGTGATGTTAAATTGGATAGTCACTAAAACTATTTGGTATGACAGCAGAGAAATTGACTTCAAGAGGGATTGGTCTCCAAGATATGGAGAACTTATCTACTCAAATTTTTAGATGGTGCAGTAATTTCCTTCAAAGGAGATCCCCTTATTCTAAATTTATTTTCTCTATTCAGCCTTGGGAAATAAGGAAAATCCCTGGCGATTTTTCTAGATGGCTTCTAGAGCAGAACTCGTTTGCTTTATTCTTCGATGGAGCCTCAAAAAGAAATCCTGGTGAGGCAGGTGCGGGAGGGGGGGGTCATTATTCACCCAAAACATACAAGGTAAATTTTTTTGCTTAGGGTTTGGTACACAAGACTAATAATGAGGTAGAGTGGATGGCCCTTCTTCAGGGTTTAGAAATTATAGATAGAAGAGATATCTCTAGACTGCTAGTTTTCGAGGACTAACGACAAGTAATCCACAAAATGACTTCTGTATATAATTTTGGTTCCATCAATTACAGGAGACTATATGATAGGATCATTCAGATCCCCTCCCAGCTAGCATTGACTACTTTCACATCTTAAGAGAAAACAATGCTCAAGAATATGCTCTGGCAAATATTGGCGCCTCTACCCCGCAAGGTTTCATCTCTTTAAATCATGAACAAATCAGAACCAAACCTATTCCTTTACTTATTCCTTGGGATTATATGCTCAATCCTAAGCTTAGGAATTATTATAAAGCAAATTTTTAAGATTGATATGATTTCATTTATAAGCGGAAGCTCTTCCCCTGCTCTAGGAAGCACATGGCCTCCTCTTCTCTCCCTCCTTGTTTCATCTCCCAAGTCATTTAAGGCAGTCTCCTCCAGCTTTAATAAACCATTCAGTTCCCACAAGTCCACTCACTTCTCTACGCATATGATGGCCCTCTCTTGGGGTTTAAACCACCCTTCTCTTCTGTCTATCCTGTATTTCCTTTTCCATCTTGGTCTATCCATCGGCTTTGTCTAGTCCTCATAGCTCTCAGATGACGACCTCTTTCCTGTAGAACTCTTGGACCCAACTCATTTTTCCTCTTAGCCTCTAGTGTTGGGGAATTTCTGGCTTTTGACTCCCTCCTCCCTATAGTCTGGTTTAGGTGAGGCTTGGAGTCTCTCGTTTGAGCTCTTGGCTCTTTCCTTAGGCAACAGTCATAGTCGGTTTGGATGCATTGAATATTTAAGGAGATATTTTTCTACTTTGTTTCTAGGGGATAGTGTTGGAAGGTTCTTGATAGGTTCAAGGGACTCCTCTGAACACGTCTTACCTTCTTTCGACCACGACTGTAACAACTCTCTCAGGATGAGCATTATTCCTTCGCCTAGCTCAAGAATGGACCATAGACGAATTGACCCTGTAGAACAAAGCATTAGAGAAGGGTTTGATGACCTAAAAACTAATATTCGGTGCATGTCATACTTTATGGCCATTGGAATTTCAAATAGCAGGGATACCGCTAAGGATGTTAAACAACTCATGGAAGATGTCTATTATGTCTCTTATTATACAAGTTGTCATGCCTCCAGAATAGATGACAACAAGATGAATCTAAAATAAATCATGGGTAAATTTGATTGCATTCAAGAATATATACAGAACCTCCAGAATCTGTTGCATCTAAACCAGGGAAGCCACGTCTAGGAAAATCCAAGAGCAATGGTTCAGAAAATGGAGGACTCTATCACCCATCATGTGGGGTTTCCAAGAAAACAAAAATGATTTCCTTCTAACCTTATGTTTTTCTGCATCCTTTTGAATCAACATCTTATTCATGTATATACTACGTCAATAAATATCCAGAACAATTTCTCCTTTAGCGGTTATAGAAGGCTCTCTACATGGCCTATTTTTGTCTATGCTTTTCCTTTGTTTTCAAAATCCCCATTTGCTATAATTTTGTAATGAATGGTTTTGCATAACCTATTTAATATACTCCCTTTCAAGTTTATGTTAAAAAAATGTTAAGTTCATTTAACTCCAAAATGTTCATTCGGTAGGGAGCTTTCGAGTTAGGTATCGCTCCGGGTACTAGTTCAATTGTAAAGTAGATCTCGTTTAGGAGGCAACCCTAGAATTTCTTCCAGGAATGCATCCACAAAATCCTGCAGGATCGGGATATCCTTGAATCCTGGTTTATTTTCATTATTAACTTGTTCATTATTTATAACATGCACAACAAAAACTTTACAGCCTTTCCTTGCAGCCTTTTTCATCTGTAAGGCTGAAATTTGTCTAACAGATATTTTTCTGGGAATTCCTACAACCGTAGTTCTTTCTCCTTCCTTATTTAAACAAGTAAAAGTTTTTTGAAAGCAATTTAAAATTACTTGGTGTTTCTCAATCCAATCCATTCATATGAGAATATTGTAAGATCCTAAAGGTAATACATTTAATTTTACCCAAGTTTCAAACTGATCCATTATCAAATTACAACTTTCAACATAGTTTGCTACCTTTCGTTTAGTTCCTATGGATAGCTAGACTAACCATGATTTATCAAATTCCTTTAAAGGTAATTTACACTTTTCCACTATTCTAAGAGATATATAACTAATACTAGCTCCTGGATCAATTAAGATGGAAATAGAGAAATTTTGGATCATACCTTTCACTTCTACCATATAAGTCTGGTGGTCTGCCTGTCAGTTTTCCAGCGCTGGATTCATCTTGTGCATCTCGTTGGCCACATCTCCAACTATTTCTTCCTCTTGTACAGTGTGTATGTTACTGGTATTTCCTTTCTGATTCAGACATGGCTTGGCGTAGTGTGGTCCTTGGAATTCCTAGCATTTGACAGGTTCCTGTTGTTTAGTGTTTCTAACAAAATTGTTAGATAAATCCATGCCCTTTGATGCTACAGTATTCTGAGGTATCTTGTTCTTAAAATCAGTTTTTTGGTAATTTTCTTTGGATAATTTCTAGGTCTTAATCCCAAAACTCTTGTTTGACTTGAATCCCCTTCTCCTTTGATTCGAATTGTCTAGTCTTTTTAGTCTTCCAATTTGGTAGAATTTCTCTTTTCTTTCCTTTCTCATAATACAATTCTTCCTTCCTCATAGCTTCCTCCAAGGTTTTTGGATTGTCAAAATCAATTCTATCCTTGAAGTTAGTAGGTAAACAACTTAGGAATCATTGAATCTTTGGATTTTTGTCTATTATGTATGGTACGTACCTCAGTAGACTTAAGAACTTGCTACTCAGTTCCTTCATAGACATGGAACCGAGTTTTAAGTCATAAAATTCCTTGGCTCTATCCTCATAATATTGTTCAGGCATAAAACTTCTCTTGAATTACTTCTTAATAACCCTCCAAGTCAAGTACTTCTTCAAATTCTTGACTCTCTTAATATCTTGCCACCATATGTCAGCTTTCCCACTCAAGTTGTAAATAGCCATTATGTCCTTTAATATGTCAGAGTAATTGTATATTTGGAAGTATTTCTTCATGCCCGACAGTTAGGCTTATGCTTCCTCTCCCTTCTCTGCTTCCCCATTAAACATGGGAGGTTTTATTTTCTTGAATTCTCCAGAAACCTCTTCGTAGGGTTTATATTTCTTTTTCCTAGGTTTTTCGTCACTGTCAATGCTGTCACTTATGTATATATGTCTTTCCCTACGTCACCTTGGTTTAATCTCTTAGGATGATTCATTGTCATGATACTTTGTTCTCTTCCCCTTATTTTTATAGGAAGTGTTTTCGGAATCAGGTTCAATAACACTTCTTTTATCTTTTTCCTGGTTATTCATTTTGTCCAAAAGGTATTAATTCAGCTCTAAACTTCTTTGATTATCTTGTTTCACAGTTTGAAGTTTATCCTTCAGTTCTCTAACCATTTGTATTAATTCTGAATTATTCACATCCACATAAAAGTTGTCAAGGTTATCATGTTGAGGACCATTCTCAGCAGAGGCTTTAGCAATCTCCATTTTCTGCAAAACTGTTTTTTAATATTTCTAGTCCAGAAATAAATACAAGAAATAAAATTAGTATACTGTTTTTCCTTAGAAGCGAGTGAGCCTATCAGGCCTATTGTTGGAACCTCGCTATGATACCACATGTAATAGCCCTCAATTTTCAAAAAATATAAATTTTTATTTAATGTAAGTAACAAATAGAAGTCCTAGAAATTCTATAGGGATGTTTATACTTTTTAGACTTCAGTTGGTGGGTCAAGGATTAACATAACCTGCAAGTTATAAATTTGTTTAGCATGCATCGTTGGAATGTTTTCTTAAGACCAAAGGTTGATGCTATGTTATACTTATTATTTGATATTTATGAAGTAACAAACATTTGATTTTAAATATCCTCTTGCTGGTTTTATTGTATTAGTTGTTGGTTGTTTGGTTTAACTTGAACAAAGCTGATAAGTAAGCCAAGTAGTCTTACTTAGCCTCTCAGGCTAATGCAAGAGTAATATTTTTGAATGCAGGTTAAAAGCTCAAACTTGGATTAGGGAATGAAATTAATCCAAAGGATTTCTATCTTGTAACCTCTTGTTCCTAAACCTCACTATACTGTAAGGTTTAAGTTATAAAGTTTGGTCTCATAGAACAAGGTTTTGAAAGTTTGGACGAAGGTTATCTTAAGCATGGATCATTTAATGTTGACAATTTAACAAAGGACGAAAACATAACTTTCATTCCGAATTATCCATGTGACTGCATTGAAGACTCTCCTCCGTGGCAGAAAGAAACAAAAAGGGGGAAGCCCTAGGTCTTTAATGGACCTCGAAAACTGCAACCATCAAATTGGTGTTTCCCTGTTTGGTTTTAGAGATAGTTATGTAGTTGTTTTTGGTCTTTTGTTGTTGGGCTCTGCATCACGCTTAAGAGTGACCCATGATGGAGGAAATAAAACATTATTCCACTATGATATCAAGAACTTGATCTTGGTTAAATGCTTGCGGTGGAAAAATCTGGATGGAAGACTGATAAAGATTTGGGTGACTCAGCCAAGCCCTAAAATCATCACAGAGGTAAGGTTCTCGTTGCTAGACTTGTACTCGAGTCATTCAAGTTCTTTCAGTTTCCTTTTTATCTTGTTTTCCTCTTGTTTTAACCTCTATAGGAAATGTGTATGCGGGTAAAAAGATACGAGAAAACCTCTACGATAAAAACCTTACTAGCATGTAACCAAGGAGTAACTAGACTGGTAAGACTCGTGGTCTTGCTTTATCATGGCTTTGGGGAGGAACTGGGTTCTTTGGCAAGTGATAGAACTTCAATAGTTGGGGTTTAAACTTTGTGTTTCTGTTGTTTATTATCTAGTAAAAAAATAGAAATTTTGGTACTCCAGGACTCAATTCTCTGTAGAGTCTTTAAACCAAGGAAAACATCTCTGTAAAAAAAATAATCTTATCTATCGACTACGCCACTATTATGAAGGATATGATGGTTTTCAAAGTACTTCCATTCGATTTTGGGATTAAATACCTTATAATGGTTTGATTATTGTATTTTTAAATCGTGACCTAGATCCTTAATCCGTCGAAATAGTCTCTGGCCTTCGAAGCTATTTTAAACACAGCTTCAATTTTTTTTTATAAAACAAGAATTATATTTTTGTAATTATACTGCTAGGCTATCTGTCTTATAAAGTTTAGCATTTAATATGTTGCATGAATGTGTTTTAATTAATTTCAAACTTGTTTACCATTATGATTAGATGACAATGATAGAGTCGTGAGACCCTGTCTGTCGTATAAGAGTTTATGCATTTTTTTTAAGAAACAATATTCTTTGTTTCAAGCTATGGCTGTAAACCCTTTATTCTGCAAACTTGTTACTAAATTTATTAATGTAGGAAATGTTTTAGCTGAAAAGGAACCTACTGATTTTAATAAGGCATTTACTCCTTTTATTAGAACGAAACCTGAGAGGGTTTTTCAGCCATAATAATACAATAACAAAGTTATTTATTTAACAATACTTATTGTGGTATATTTTTTTTAAAGAACATGCCGTAAATATCTAACCCTTTAAGAGTAGAATTCTGAAACCATGGGCCATAGGCCTGTGTTAGTTGACTTATTCAAAGAAAAACTAAGTTAACTTCCTAAATAGTCTTAGTTTCAAAATCGAAGGCAGTTGTGTCAAACCCTTTCACGACTCTAGTTTTATAATGTTATAAAAATGTATCAATGCTAGGTGGATTAGTAGTATACTTTTCCAGAGAAAAGAAATGGTGTAGTATACTTTCCCAGATAAAAGAAATGGCTTACATAGTTCTTAAAAGATCGTAACTATGTAATAACTATGGTCTACAGTCGTAGGGTTTATTTAAAAAATGGAAAATCTATTCTGAGTACTGTATTTGTTTAATTAGTTTTATTTTCTTAAAGTCAAGAGATTGGTTGAGATATTTATTCTGTTGATACCTACTATAGAAAAAAACACCAGTAACGATCTGAATCCTCGATACGGTGCTATGATTTGTCATTAACTTGACCTAGTGTTAGATAATAATTTATCTATTAAGAAATTGGGCTCAAGATATGTTATAAACAGGGTTTTAGAGGAGCACATATATCTGCATTTTATTTTAGTTTGAACTAGATATAATTTAACATAAATAAGAGTAGATGCTTTGTATTTTAAATTATACATCTAAACTTAATTTCTAATTTTAGGCTTTGGCTTAGTAACTATAACTACTGATATCTGGAATACTAGATTTGTAACTAGTGTTATAACTATTTAGGCCTTCTAACGATTAAATCAAATGATAAACAAAGTAAAACCTTTATATGATCTGAATCTACACAAATATTCATTCATTTGATACTATTATTCTACGTAATTTATACCCTTCTGTACTAGAGTACATCACCTCGGTGACAGGAAAATACAGGGGGTAATTGCAAATTCATTTCCTCTCTAAAACAATTTTTATAAAACTACGACATCAAACAAATCTGCTAAAAATATATTATTTAACTATAAATAAATCTGGATATAATCTCAGCCTATTTTATCATAAATAAATCTGGATATAATTTCAGCCTATTTTATCATAAATAAATGACAATTACAGATATAGAGCTGAAACCTGGAAGTATTGCATAGAAATGGAACTAACACCCAAGGGAGACTGTTCCACCCAACCTTTCCTGAAGCAGCCAAATCACTTGCTTAGGACCCCCAAGCTTTCTCACTGCACCACTAGGATGGAGATCTCTGCTACACAACAGACTTCTCTAACTCAACTGTGACATCATACTTAGCTCAGCAATTCACTTGAGCTATCCCCTCATCAAATTCTTTGTGTGCCTAACTTTTCAATTTGTAGCAATCACAAAGTCATTCTCTCATAAATCAGAATGAGTGGTGAGACTACTGCTCAATTTGATTGTTTATATAAGATTGCCTAGGTCTTAGGGTCAGTTTTGGAATTTAATGAGCCACCTAGCTCAGTTCCCCCTCTCAGAGAACATGACCACTTTTTTAGGGATTATGCTTATGTAACAGCTAGAAAGTGAATGCTAGTGCTTCCCTTTGTCAATCAGCCTTTTACAGCTGCTACTTCCTCCTAGTGGAAGCAAACACTCATTTAACATTCTCCCCTGAATAGGTGTCTCCTCTTATTAATTAAAAAAATAAATAATTCTTCAATTACAGTCATCCTTGACCCACTTGATCATAAATATTACAATAAAATTTAACATAATGTTTTGCTGAAATAAATAATAAATATTTATTTTCCAGTTTTGGGTATGTTACAAATCTTAACATGCTTTGTGGAATGCATAAATTTTTGTCCTTGAAAAAAATCCCACTTGGAAATGGTAATCCATAAATGGTGTTTTTTCCATGCTCTAAGGTGCTTTGCATGCTACCAACACTTTTGCAAAACCTGTGTCATTTGCATACAATTCTTTCATACATTCTACAGTTAAAAACTCCACATATAAAGTATTTAGCAGCATGATTCTTCACCTCATTACATCAATGAGCTTGTTCAATTTTCCAGACATGTGCTTCATAAAAACCGTGTAACTTTACAAATAATCTACCCATTTAGAATGCTCTTGATTGAGCTTACCTAGAATATTGATTTGTTGTATAGATTGATGGTCAGTGTATACTATGAATTCCTTTGGTAGCAAGTAATGTCACCACTTCTTCAAGGAATGTATGATAGCATATAATTCCTTATCAGAAACAAAATATTTCTTCTTATCATCATTCAACTTCTTGCTCAAAAATGCTATCAGTCTTCTCTCTTGGCTTCGAAATTGCACGAATCACTTTCCCGCTTGCATCATAGTCCACTTGAAACACTATCAAAATATGGAAGTGCCAAAATTAGTTGTTTTGTTACCTTCTTTTGTATATTTTCAAATGACTTCATCGATGTTGTGGTCCATTGGAAAGTCCCTTTCTTCTTGCATTCAGTAAGGGGTACACAAATCTCATTGAAGTTTTAGATAAATTTCTTATAGAAGCTCTCCAAACCAAGGAAGCTTCTCACATCAATGGTTCACTTAGGTGTTGACTAATCCAAAATGGTCTTTACCTTGTCAAGATGCATCTTCAATACTTCATTATAAACCAAAAAACCCAAGTAAACTAACTCTCCCTCTAAATATGTGCACTTATTTAGATTTATCAACAACTTATTTTCCTTCAATTGTTGTAACAACCTACTCACATGCTCCAGGTGTTCTTCCTTGGTTATGGTAAAAATCATAATGTCGACCAAATACACCATAACAATGTTTTGCAAGAATGGCTTCAACACTTCATTCATGAACCTCATAAAAGTGTTGGGAGAATTAGTTAGCCTAAATTGCATAACTAACCACTCAAACAACCCTTCCTTTGTCTTGAAAGTTGTCTTCCACTCATCACCTTCCCTTGTCCGAAACTTATGATACCCACTCTTCATATTTATTTTCTTAAAAATATTTAGCCCCACTCAAACAATACATTAGGTCATCCTTCCTTGGAAAGGGGAATCTATACTTGAAGGTGATCTTGTTAATATTCCATGAGTCTTTGCACATACGCCATTCACCACTCTTTTTCGGTGTCAACAGTGCCGGTACAACACAAGGACTTAAGCTTTCTACTATTAGTCCTCTGCCAACCAATCCCTGCACTTTCCTATTCACCTCTTCATTCTCTACTAGAGTCATCCAATAAGGTTCCTGATTGGGAAGACTTGATCATGGTATCAAATTAGTTTTATTTTTTATACTCCTCAAGGGGGTTAGACTTGTGGGTAAATCATCTGCAACAATTTCATTAAATTCTTTCAATAGAGGTTGAAATTCCAAAGTCACGGGATTCATTTTCCTAACTACTTATAATCCTTTTGGCATGATGAAAAAACATAAATTTGTATGTTCTCTCATAAATTACATAGTTGAGCATAACATTACTCGGCTATTACTGCTTCCCACATATTTCCCATTTTTATTTTGTTCCATTATCATTGTATTCTCCACCATTGGCTCTAATTGATAACGTTGTCCATAATTTGTAAGTTAATACGTATTTTCCCCCATCACGATCCACCTTTCTATCAAACAACCATAGCTTGTTGAGTAATACATGGCATGCATCCATGTCTACTACATCACAAAAGACATGTTCATTGAATTTCCTAAGTTGGAAATTCAGTAGACACTACTCAGTCATGGTCACGTGCTACCCTTTATGAAACCATCTCACGTCCCCACCATTCATACCGACAATGGAGAGGACGTGACTAGGCTGCTGCTGTTAATGGGAAATCTAGCCCCGTGAACATAACATTAAAAAAATGCATTGAACATCAAATACATAAATAGATGCATTATACATGTAAATACACAGCGGAAGAAAAAAACATTCATTCAAGCATTCAACATGTTCATATTAATTCATAAAACAAATAGTTTGCAGATATTAAGCACAAGAATACTTATCTTGAAAAGAAGATGGCCCACAACTAGCTATGTCGTTGAAATGTTCCACCCAACCATAGGCCAGTGTGCTCATCAATGTCTCAGCATCATTGCCACCCCTGATTTGGGCATGATTTCCACAAGGAAATAGGGAACAACATGATTACACATAGTAATACCATACATCCATAGTCAAGCCAACACACAGTTGGGTTTCCCAGACTGTCCAAGCAATCCAATGAACAACTGGGATTCACAGGTTATTAAGGAAACAAGCCAATTACATAGGGGTTCCTTGGACTTACTCAGCTAAGCCAATAATCACCCCCCAAACACAGTTAACCATCTAACAGATGGGTTTCTTGGACTTAGTATGCCAAGCCAACACAAGGCTGTACACAACAAAAAAATGCACATGCTAGGTATGAAGGAAAACGTTTCACAACCAAAAACAACTTGGTGAAAGGGAAAACAATCATCCGGTAGCAAATACAATTTCACAAAACGTCCATGGGAATTACAGGGGGAAAATGACCTCCCTAAACCCAAAAATAGTAGATCTATCTTCCTAGGCACTTAGCAACACCAAAAATGAATTTTTGTGCATGGAGAAGATGAGGAAACAACATAAAAACATGAGTGAAATGCACAACAAACTCTAGCTGCATGAGGGAGGCAAAAATGACCCCTTAGAACCCCCAAATTGTGGATCTATGTTTCCAACCACTGAGCATAACCAAAAATGAGTTTGCAACCAAAAACGAGTTTGCAACCAAAAACAGATTAGTAAAATGGGGGAAAAACACCTAAGGAACCAAAAACAATTTTAGCAAGTGTTCTGGGGAATTACGGGAGCAAATACGTCCCCAAGAAAACCCAAAAAATGTGAACCCCTGCTGCCAATGCACTCAGCAACAAAAAAATGACTTCCCAGCCATGGAGACAACTGGAAAAACTGCAGAAAACATGGAAGAGGGAGCTCAACAAACTTCACCTGCGTGAGAGAGCAAAACCTATGGGTGAAAGATGACTTGGGCCTCCTTTTCCAAGTATTTACTTGGCCCATAAGTCAAAATTCGTTTTCCCAAAAATGGGTGGCTTCGTCAATATGAATTCCACTCCCATACTCTTCCTCATCCCAAGGCATTAACTTCCTAAGCTAACTCTAAATGACTGGGCACAAAAGACAAAAAGGGTAGTTGGCAGCTTTATGGGTTTTCCCTTTGACATTTGGATTTTCCCCATTGGCTCAAGGGTTTGAATGTTTTCCCCTCCCTATTCCTTGTGAAATCATGCCCCATCTCTTTAACATTGTGGTGCATAGCTAGTTGTGGTATTTTTATTAATTGCATAGTTACATGATGTATCAAAACATATTGTGCCTGGGCATCGATTTTAATTTTCGAAGCATAAACCACTAAATCCATGGTGGGGCCTTTTCCTTGAGATCCACACCACGATTTATCAACTCTATTTACATCACATACAATTCAATACCATGAGGTCAAAACTGGGGTGTTACATTCCCCTCTCCCTTCAACAACACTGTCCTCAGTGCTTTACAAAAATTTAACAAAATGTTACACTGACACCGCCCTCAGTGCTCTGCAAAATTGAACCAAAAACTGGGTGTGCTAATCGCATGGCATCCTCCAACTCCCATGTAGATGTATTAGGACCGTGGTGCTTCCTCTGCATCTTTACATGTCCAATAGTACGATCTGGAACTCCTCCTTGGTTCCACTTTGTGGTTTTCTTGCATACGAACTCATCCAAGTCCTTGATTGCATGCATTAGTACACACCACAGAATATTTTTCGGGGTCTTGGAGAATCCTTCTCCTCATCTTGGAACATTCCAATGTCTTTGGCAACCAGCAATACCTATGCTCAAGCCCCAAGCAATGAGTCAATTATCATGTTAGTATTCACAAGATTTTCCAAAATCATAGATGAATCACATGCACATGTATATCGACATAAAATAAATAAGAAGTTTCCAGATGAACCAAATACTTATCTGTATAAGTATCTTCTTTTGGTTCCACAGGTATCTGACTTGGCTTATACAACCATGGCATTCACAACCCTGCCCCACCCCACACCCAGGTGTTCATTAAAAGGTAGTCCATTTTCTGCAAGCCTCATATCACCTGAAAATACTTCTCAACCGAGGTCTAACAGTTTCATTCTTGATCCCAACACCTCATGTAGCTGCTTCCTTTCCGAACACCACAATGAATTTAATTCATAGGTTAGATTCATTCCTATAGGATGCAATCTAGAACAATATTTTCAAAACCATGGCTGCATCATATGCTCACATATATTTCCAGAAATTCAAGAATAACAAAATTTTGATAAGTAAACCAAATACTTATATGTATAGCATCTCTCAACCAAGATCTGGTTAGCCCTGCTTTAGAGCCTAACACCTCCTTGGGTGCTCAATGGCATCTCTATCTTAAGGGCCTAGCACCTCTTCCAAGTGCTTACCAATGCTCAAGTGCTTCCTTTCTAGGAACCATAACAGATTAATTCACATGTCAGATTCATTTTCACAGGATTCATTTCTTAACAAGATTTTCAAAATCTTAGCTGAATCATTATGCACATGTGTAATTACAGAAATCTAACCAGGATTTTCCAAGTAATCCAATACTTATCTGTATAGCATCTCGCAACCGAGATTTGGTCAGCCTCACTTCAGAGACTCACACCTCCTTGGGTGGTTAATGACAGCTCTGGCTTAAGGGCCTAGCACCTCCTCCAAGTTCTCACCAATGCTTAGACGCTTCCTTTCCAGACACCATAATACCTAGGGGTTATTCTCTTCACAAAGCACCCACTCTCGTGAAAGTCCCCTTATGGCATGAATGGGTTTGGAAAGAAGTATAACCATATGTCTTACACCATGGTCGTCCCCAGTGATGCATACCGGTGCCTAGATGGAAGGGGGAAGAAGCTATGTACCCAAGTACATCCTTCCAGAGGAGCCATGTACCCCAAGTACATACTTTCATCGTCTCACCTGCTTTACATATAAGCATGTAGTTCATATGATATGTCATCATAAAAAATTTCAATCATAGGTTTCCAAACCTATTCCAAACACATCCCTCCGAGAATTTATGTACACCTAGTACATCCTTCCGAGGAGCCACATACACCCAATACATCCTTCCTAGGAGTTATGTATCCCAAAGACATCCTTCCAAGAATATATGTACTGGAAAGGGCGTACTTTCATCATCTCACCTCCATTACATACAAGTATGCAGTTCACATGAGATGTCATCATAAAATTTTAATCATATATTTTCAAATCTATTTCATGCATACATGATTTCCCAAATATCAAACAATTGATAACATTGATAGTCAAATAAAAATATGAGTTCACAATTCTACTTCCTATAGAAAATCAGATTTTTGCAACCATGAGGCCATCCTCACATTGTTTGACTTTTGCAAGTGGAAGCACTTATCCCCTACTTACACATGTTGTCCCAAAACCTAGACATCCACATACAACATGTCATCTTGACACCATTTTAAACAAGCCAAACAATCACATTTAGCAACAGGAAACTTCAGACATCAAGCAATGCAAGACAAGCATATCCATTGTTACCATGATTCAAAACCATCACAGGAGATCATAGTCTCCCATAGTTAATAGAAAAAATTGCAATCTGAAGTTTCAAAATCTATTCTCAGTAATGAGACCCTTCTCATGGCACATGGAATCTTCCCACCCTGGGTTTCATTGGGCACAACCATACTACTCTGATAAGGTGATTCTACCTGATTCTTCAATAAGTCCTCATACGTATACCCATACACACAAGGGCCATTTACTCATGGAACTACAAGTTCACATGCAGACCTCCTCAACCTATACATAGACTCAACTTTACCTGTTGAATATCCTTTAGTGAACTTCCTGCAATACCCTGCAAGTCCCACAAAATATCTTACCTTTGTCATCTCTCTTGGACCAGGCCAACTCATAATGGCCTCAATCTTTTCAGGTTCCACAGATGTTTCTACATCTGAGATACGATGACCTACATAATGAATTATATCTTTATAGAAGTCACATTTGCTCAACCTTGCATATAGCATATGCTTCTTGAGCAATCTCAAAATAAGCCTCAAATGTTCCATATGTTCTTCCTCATTCTTAGAATAAATAAGAATGCCATCAAGGAGAACAAGAACAAACATGTCCAGATACTTATTAAAAACATTACTCATGAGGCACATGAATGTAGATGGTGCACTTGTGAAACCAAATGGTACCACTACAAACACATAAGTTCCATACCTTGTTCTAAAGGTTGTCTTATGAATATCTTCATCCTTGATTCTTACGTGATGGTAACTAGACCCCAGTCAATCTTGGAAAATACCTTTGCTCCTCTTATTTGATCAAAGAGGTCATCAATCCTAGGCAAAGGATACTTGTTCTTCACAATGACTTTGTTCAACTATCTGTATTCAATACATAACTTGCGTGTATCATCTTTCTCTTTCTCAAACCAAACTAGTGCTTCCCATGGGGACACACTTGGCCTGATATACTTCTTTTCCCAAAACTCTTGCAGTTGCATCTTTAGCTCTAACACCTCTGGTTTACTCACCCTATAGGGTTTCTTGGACATTGGTGTTGCTCCCGGGGACGACGTGGGTCAAGGAGGCTTGGCCCCTAGTGGAATTTTTTTGTAAATCTTTCATTTTTGTGCAATCTGGTGCACGAACCAACTTCTATTTTTCAACTTTCTGGTACCTTCAAATCCCACTCAAAACCTGTTAAAATTCTATGTTTCGGTGAATTTTCCATTTTCCTCTTATCGACAAACTCGCCAAAGTTTTTCGACATGTCGGCTCAACTCACCTTTTCCTTCCGACGTGTCGGAAAAACTCGTCATTTCCTTCTGATCGACAAAACTCTGCCTTTGCTCTCGACATGTCGACAAAAATCCGATTTCGCTTCCGACACATCGACAACTTGTCCTTTTCTTCTGATAGGTAAAACTCACAAAAAAATTTCGATGTGTCGACAAAACTCACTGAGTTCACCCGAAACGTATTGGAAAAACTCATCTTTTCTTGTCGATATGCGATTATCGGCACTTAGAAAAAAATTCAAAAATTTTCTTCTTTCTTCTTCGCATCGGCAAAACTCCACTTTTCCACCCGACACGTATCAGAGAGAATCCACTTTTGCACCCAATACGTATCAGTGAAACTTACTGAATTCATCTGACATGCATCGACAACACTCCCTAAGTTTTGTCGACATGTCCATACTTAGAAAATTTCCAAAACTTTTCTTCCCTTTCTCTGTCATCAGCGAAACTCTCCAAATACATCTGATGTGTGTCGGCAAAACTCAACCAATACGACCGACGTATCGGCAAAACTCACATTTTTCTGTCGATAGGAAGGTTCCTTCCTCTTACTCATTAACTCATCTTGGCCTTCCAAGCCGACACGGTCACTGCAATCTCGTCGGTGAAACTTTGGTGACCCAACAGAAATGTATCGGTTCAAATAATCCTTCCGTTCCAACCCTATCGGTGCAACTCGGGCAGTTCAGCCGACATGAATCGACGGAACTCGACCAACTGAGCCAACATTAAAACACTTAGAAAAATTCTGAAATTTTTTTGTCTTTACCCTTCGTCGACTCAACTTGACCAACGCAACTGACACGGTCACTATGATGCTCGTCGGCTCGACTAAGCTAACTCAGCCGACATGTGTCGGCTAAACTTAGCTAACTTAGCCGACACTAAAACTTCAACACTTAGAAAAATTATTGGAATTTTTTCTCCAATATTGACTCAACCCAGCCCTTTCTTGACGACGCCATCGGCACAACTCAACCAGTTCAGCTGACATGTATCAGTGGAACTCGGAAAATGGAGCCGATAGGGGAAAAATTCCAACACTTAGAGAAATTGCTAGAAATTTCTCTGTCTGCTTCTTTTCCTGCTAACCATAGAGGGTGATTCTACCTCTGTCAACTGCTCATCTTGGCCCATTGAGGCCCAATGTTGCAACCTTGAATCTAATACCACACTGTCACGTCCCCACCCTTCATACCAACGATGGAGAGGACGTGACTAGGTTGTTGCTGTCAACAGGAAATCTATCCCCATGAACATAACAATTAAAAAATTTATTGAACATAAAATACATAAACATATGCATTATACATGTAAATACAAAGCGGAAGAAAAACACATTCATTCAAGCATTCAACATGTTCATATTAATTCATAAAACAAATAGCTTGCAGAGATTAAGCACAAGAATACTTATCTTGAAAAGAAGCTGGCCCACAACTAGCTATGTCGCTGCAACGTTCCACCCAACCATAGGCCAGTGTGCTCATCAATCTCTCAGCATCACTGCCACTCCCGAGCTAGGCATGATTTCCACAAGGAACTAGGGAACAACAGTCTTACACACAACAATACCATACATCCACAGTCAAGCCAACACATAGTTGGGTTTCCCAGACTGTCCAACCAATCCAATGAACAACTGGGTTTCACATGTTATTAAGGAAACAAGCCAATTACATAGGGGTTCCTTAGACTTACTCAGCCAAGCCAACAATCACCCCCTAAACAAATTTAACTATCTAGGATATGGGTTTCTTGGACTTATTCTACCAAGCCAACACAAGGATGCACACAACAACAAAATGCACATGTTGGGTATGAAGGAAAACGTTTTGCAACCAAAAACAATTTGGTGAAAGGGAAAAAAACCCTCGAATAGAAAATACAATTTCACAAAACATCCATGGGCATTACAAGGGAAAAACGACCTCCCTAAACCCCAAAATCGTAGATCTATCTTCCCAGGCACTTAGCAACACCAAAAACCAATTTATGGGCATGGTGAAGATGAGGAAACAACATAAAAACGTGATCAAAACACACATCAAACTCTAGCTGCACGAGGGAGTTAAAAATGGCCTTTCAAAACCCCCAGATCGTGGATATATCTTCCCATCCACTGAGCATAACCAAAAACGGGTTTGCAACCAAAAATGGATTGGTAAAATGAGGGAAAAACACCCTGGGAACCAAAAATGAATTCAACAAGCATTCTTGGTCATTACAGGAGAAAACCCAAAAACGTGAACCCCTGTTGCATATGCACTCAACAACACAAAAACGACTTCCCATCCATGGAGAAAACTGGAAAAACTACAAAAAACATGGAAGAGAGAGCTTAGCAAGATTCACCTGCGTGAGAGAGCAAAACCTATGGGTGAAAGATGGCTTGGGACTCCTTTTTCCAGGTATTTACTTGCCCCATAAGTCAAAATTTGTTTTCCCAAAAATGGGTGGCTTCCCCAATATGAATTTGACTCTCATACTCTTCCCCATCCCAAGGCATTAACTTCCTCAACTAACTCTAAATGATTGGGCACAAAAGACAAAAATGGTAGTTGAAAACTTTATGGGTTTTCCCATTGACATTGGCTTTTCCCCATTGGATCAAGGGTTTGAATGTTTCCTTCCTTGTGAAATCATGCCCCCATCTCTTTAATATTGTGGCACATAGCTAGTTGTGGTATTTTTATTAATTGCATAGTTACATGATGTATCAAAACATATTGTGCCTGGCTAGCACATAAATCGTTGGCATCGATTTTAATTGCCGAAACATAAACCACTAAATCCATGGTGAGGCCTTTTCCTTGAGCTCCACACCATGATTTATTAACGCTATTTACATCCTATGCAATTCTATACCATGGGGTCAAAACTGGGGTGTTACAAACCATGAGACCATGTATGGGTTGGGATGGAAACAAAATTTCAGTTTTAATTTCTTCACAACTTCCGTGGACACCAAATTATTAGTATTTATGCCATCTATGACCAAATTGCAATACTTGTCTTGAATTTTACACTTGGTTTTAAAAATATTCTTCCACTAATCGAGCTCAACCATTGTATTCTCTTCAAGATGAAGTAGCACTCTTTGGAACATTAAATTTTCACTCCACTCTTGGTGCAGAACCATCGCATTTTCTCCAACCACTGATGCCTCATTTTATTTTGTGACGTGATTTTTGGCCTCACTTTTATTTCTTGGATTGTGTTTTTTCAGGAATTCAGATGCCTTATGTCTCTCTACACCACATCAGTAACAAGTGATAGCATACTTTCCTCTTGGTTTTCTTTTCTACCTCTTCCAACACCATGCCATTCTCTTCCACTCTAGCTAATGGTGGCTTCATCCTCCTTTTCACTGCTTCTAGCAATGATTTCTCTTCCCTAACTTTGAGGGTAAGTTCCTTGGAATTTATGTTGTAACATCCTATCAATCTTTTCCTTTGCCTTTAGATAAACTTGATAGGATTCATCAACATTAGGGAATTAATGTCTACTCATATCATCCTAAATATGATATTTCAATCCATCTGCATATATTGTGACTCTCTGATATTCTAGTTCGTTTATCCATGGCCTAGGAGACAACAAAAAAAACTCCTCAGAGTACTCTCAAACATAGGTCTCTCTCAACCTCAAACTTTTCACTTGCCTACATAGACTTTGTTGGTAATCAATAGGATTTTTTTTTCCTTGATCCTACTCACCATGTCTTCCACCAAGTTTTAACCTTCTCCTTTCAGTTGTATACCCTTTCTTTTTGCAACATATCCCACCATGTGTATCATGTCCTTTCAGTCTGGTTATAGAAAACTAAACTCAATTTGGGTCTTGAATGTTTCAATACTCAAAGTACCTTTCAATATTCCCTATCCAATCAATGAGAGCCTCTAGTTTTAGACGACCATCATAGCAAGAAAATTCCGCCCATGTACCACCTCATCTTTGCAAGAAAGATAGTAACTGTACTATTCGGTTTCCCTCCTCAACATTTTTCTCTTTTGCAATCTCTTCTTCCGATTTCAAGACTACCTCTACATCCCCAAATCTTATATTCTCTAATTCTTCCACCCTTCTTCTCAATTCCTCTAGCTCTCACTCTCTTCCACCTCCCCGTGTTACTCCTCCTCTCAATGGTGCAGTTTCCACAAGTTGTACTGCAGTACTTGTTCTGACTAACATCCACATGCATTTCCTCTAGGCATTGTCTTCCCCGAATTTCATTTTCCCAACATCAAATTTAAAGGAGTCTTATCACAAACCAAGACGTAGTTTCAGGAGCTTATATTCTCTGATACCACTTGGTGATGCACCATGTACCTAAAACCAATTAACATCCACAGAACCAATATACAACCACTTAATTCGTATAGGAACGATGCTTCCCTAAAACATAGTATTTGCTGCCAACATGCTTAATCGATGATATGGAATTACTAAAATAGGGTGAAGAAAATTTGATACATTGAAACATAGAACCTAAAGAATCCAAATAGAAAATAAGGTTGTCTTATTCAATTAGTTCAACAAATACAATGAAGTCCATAGTTCCTATAAGACTTCTCTCATTCATATGAAATTGTGGTTGTTCCCAACTCGATTTCTTCTCTATGTGCTCACTCGTTGAGTCTCATTGCAATTTATGGGTGTGTATTCAATTCCACTTCCAAGATCTTGAGCCCACCTTCCTTGCCCACCTTCCTCTAGATTGAACCCCATCTCTCCTCCCTTCAATTTCCCTTTAAAATCATTTCTTCATGCGTTGGTTGGAATGTGAATCAATTTGGTGGTTGTTATAACCATCTTGCAAATCAATTTTTGTTCTGAGGTGTATGTTCATGAGTGGTTTCCCAATATCCTAGGTTGTGTGTATCTATAACCACATTCCATCTAATATATAGTCAATGATATGCAACAATAACTTGTAGCTAATGTGTCCATAAGGTAAATATACTTGTGCATCCTCTTACACCGCCTATAAAACTAACTCAAGAAACTGAAATATTTTTGGGTTGATGGAGATTATTGAAACCCAAAGATACTCCTACATCACTCTAGTTTAGTCTCTTGTATCAAGAGGATGTAAGGTTTCCCTATTATGATTATATCTCTTATTGCTTTCACTTTTATCTAACTACCCATCCCCTTACAAATCTAGGAGACAATCTTCATTATTTAGCTATAGATGGAGAAATTCCTTCGTGGGGTTTCAATTTTTATGTGTTCCTTCCTTTATTTGATTTTTCCACATATTTTTCTATTGTGCCTTTATTTCCTAGGTTTTAGTATTCTTCCTACTTCCTCCTCCCTTATTTCTTTGTTTAATTTCTTGCCTTTTTTTGAAATTTTGTGTAGATCTAGCTCTTCTTCTTTTGGAGATTCATAAGAGGAGGCCATGTTTCTAATCTGCACTCCTGCTGAAATATGGGTGATAACAGGGGTTATAGGAATGGATTCCTACTCCTGAAATACTAGAATATGTATTTCCTATGATGCTTTCAGAGGGGGTTCTTCTTGAGTACCTAGGATTTTAGGTGCTTCCTCATATTGTTCTTCTTCAAACTAAGGGTTTCAAATGGATCACTTATTACAATTTCATCTGCATTTTTTTATGACTGGAGCAACTTCATTGATCCTACACCATTTTTGGGCTTGTCTTTTTTGCTTTGCCTTGAGTTCAACCCTCTCTTCACTTGCACCCATTGTTTTGTTGTTTCAAGTTCAAAGTTGTCTCATATTGGTATTTATTGCAATCTTTGACCAAAGTGTGTATTTGTGACATACCCTGCATTTGAATGGTAGTTTCTCATAATCAACTTACTAAGTGTGAAACTAGTTATCCATTCTAAGCTTTATGGATTCTAGGAGACCTACTTCTAGATCAAATTCCACATAGATCTTGGCATAAGAGTATTGAATTTTTGGCTATACGATGTCTGTATTTCTGCAAGGAAATTCTCATATTCCTCATTGAATAATCATTCCAACAATGAATCAGGAGGCAGGGAATCTGAACCCAAACTGGAACAATCACGAGAATATCTAATGAGGGTTCAAAATTGGAGGTCCATTTATTCAAATAAATCCCTCTTGACTCCATGAAGTAGGGTTCTCTCCTAATCAGCAAGCCTTGATCCTCTTACTGCTCAAACTGAAAGATAAAAAAACCTTCCCACAAAGAAAGAGAAAACACTTGCAGAGATCAACGGTTGCTAGTTTGTTTAAACCCTTTTCCTACAAGAAAGAGAGCGATTTTTCTCAGGTTTTTGGGGGTCATATATACCTCTGGGATTGAATCAAGCTTCTTTACAAAGCATGAAGGGATCGAGCTAGCAAATCTCTTCCCTTGCACATATACTAGTTTCTTGAAGGAATCGATCTTTAGGTGTGTGTGGAGGGTGGGTAGATCCCCACCTAAATCCATAGTTGTAGAATCCATCGACTCCAAACCCTAGTATAGAGTTCGTTTTGAAACCTCGAAGTGACTTAGAACTCCTTCCATGTGATACTCCAAAATTTAATTTTATTAAACACAACAAATTATTTAAACTTACTATTG
Source organism: Pseudotsuga menziesii (assembly GCA_001517045.1). Taxonomy (NCBI): domain Eukaryota; kingdom Viridiplantae; phylum Streptophyta; class Pinopsida; order Pinales; family Pinaceae; genus Pseudotsuga; species Pseudotsuga menziesii. Next base: position 76,120 of record LPNX011093249.1, on the reverse strand, counting down.
CAAAGTTTTATTTTTAGTATTTTTAAAAGTGGAGATAAAAACAATCTCGTTAATTATAAGATTAATATAATTAGCGTTTTTTTAGTTAGCTATATGAAAATGTCCTAGAAAATAAAATGAACATATAAGAATTCAACAAAAAAGAATAAAAGTGAGGTTGGATTTATGATGTATCATTCAACTATGAACCACCTTGTTACACTTAAGAACATTGAAGAGGAGTGTTGTAATAATAAAATGAATCCCTTGTGTTTCTCCGTTGACTTTAAAAAATCATTTGACACAATTCCTAGAAGTAACCTTTAGAATAAATTAGAAGAGATAAATAGAGATGAGAGTTGTTGTGATAAGCTTGTATATAAATGTTGTTTCCAAGTTTAGGAATACTAGGGATGGTTGAAAGAAATTGATCGTAATATAGGATTTAAGGAAGGTTGTCTTATGTCGCCTACCCTTTTTAACATCATTTTGGCATATACATCAACAAGATAGAGGGTTGTTCGAAAAACGTAGGCTGTGTTGGCACAAATTTATTTAGAATAGTCACCATTCTTTTTTAATGTTGATGATATTGTTCTTATGAAAAGGTGTCCCTGTGATTTCAACAAGCAACTAAGAATTCTTGAGGATTTATGCTTTAGTACAGGAATGACTGTTAAAACTAACAAAACAAAGGTTATGATAATCAAACCCAAAATTTATGACTATCAAGTCCAAATTCAAATCAAATCCAATATCGCTTACACTTATTTTGTGTATGGTAACAACAACTTAGAGGAAGTAACTTCATACAAGTATATTGAAATTGATCTTCATCACAAGATTGACTAGAACTGTAGCTTTGAGAAAAAAAATGGAGGGTAAAAATATTACTTTGGCCTTGAAAACAATTAAAAACATTTGGTTATGGGATAAAATTAACTCATTTTCAAGACTCTCATTACTCTCACCATCTTATATGGTTGTGAAGTTTGGAGTAGCAACATCTCCAAATAATTGTGGAGGAAGANGGCCCCCCCCCCCCCCATTGAGAGTATTTCTATGACTAAGTATTTAATGTACAAGAACAAGATAATCAACATGGAAGGAAATATGCTTCCTAAAATTACTTCAAATTCTAGTCAAAATCAGCTACGGCCAAGCAAGATTGGTAGAAAGGCGCCAAGTCTTAGTTAAATCATTAGGGGATCAAGGAAGATGCCACTTTGCACAATATTGATAATATTAAAAATATTATCACATATAAATTTAAGAAGAAATTATGGTGCATTAAAGAATTGGCAAATAAGAGAAAATTAAGATACTACGAGGAGCTGATTAACCCTAATCTAAAAAATCAAAAGTATCGAGTTCTATTTTAACTAGCATAAAGAAGAAAATCAACATTGCCAAATGAGAATCAAATCTAGTTGCATAGTGAAATAGGGCGTTAGACAATTTCAAAAACGTCATGGACCAAATGAATTTGTCAACTTTGTCACATTAAGAGAGGTGAAAATGAAAATCATTTTCTCTTAAAATGTCTTGAGTACACCTCCATTAGATTTCAATTTCAAAATGTTTGTTACAATAATAACATTCATAATAGTTTAAGTCATCAAAACTATAGTTATTTATGAATGTTTCTTCTCAAAATTTTCAAGCATAAACATAAAATTACAAAGCAAACCAAGCAGTCCCTCACCTTATTACACAATAAATAAAAACTGATAATAACCATCATTCATTTTCAATTATAGAGTAAAAACAACTTTCATCAACTTAACAAATCACTCTTAATTCAAGCATGAACATAAAATTACAAAGCAAACCCCTCACCTTAATATCCAATAAATAAATATTGATAATAACCATCGTACAAAGTAAAAACAACTTTCACCAATGCACTGGATTTCCCGCAAGGTGACTTGTCCTTGTGGAACAAATTTATTATGAATCTTACCAAGAATCACATATTCCTATTTGAAAAGGAAGACACCATTATATGGTCTAAAAATGTAGCTGAAGGTACATACAATCCTCACCTGGGATATCATGTTCTCTTCTCTGGGGAGGATCTCCCAGTCCCTGCATGGTGGCATAATATGATATGGAGATTAAAGTGCCCGCTAAAAAATGTTATTTTTATGTGCCTTACTTTGGATGATTGGATACCAATATGGGAGAACTTGTATAAATTCATGGGATGTGGACTAGGCATTTGCTTATTAAACAAATCTAACAACGAAAACATTGATCATTTATTCATTAAATGCCCATATATTACTGCGATGTGGAAGTATACACAACAACTCACATGTATTCCATTCATTTGAGAAGGAGACATACTTGATGACACTTTAAAGACATGGATTCGTAATCCTTCTTTCCAGTCTTTTCAGGCCCTACGCCTTCTCATCATATGGGGGGCATGGTTGGCTCGAAACAAAATGGTATTCAAAAGATACATTCATCATTCTACAGATCTATGTAGCTAAAAGTATGGCTATATTAGCACACTATCCACAAACTCATTCTCATAGATCTATGAACCATGATGACTTTTTATAGATTGACAAAGTCGACCCTGGTGTTTTTTTTATGGTGCAACATAAGGCGGCCCAAGCTATGGAGGTGCAGGTGGCATCATACACATCTTATAGTCATTGCTATAAAATTGCTACCAATATAGGACTGGCTACAAACAATAAAGCAAAACTCCATGCTGTCCTACTGACCCTCAAATTGGCTTTACATGTTGGCATTTCCTCACTATAGGTTTTTGGGGATTCAAAACTTGTTATCGGTTGGTTGCACCAACATAGAAAGCCTGCTAATATACATCTCATCCCCATATATGAGGTTATTTACAGGTTGCTTGTATCATTTGATCACATTTCCTTTCAACACATCTACAGGTACAAGAACTATGCAGCGGACCAACTCTCTAAGGCAGGACTAGTTCTTGATGTGGATAAAGTGAATATTTGGGCATAACAGAAGAACCTTATCAAAGAGATTAATCTCATACCTATCATCCAATGAGTATACATAAATATATACATGGGTCTCATGTTTTTTTGTTTACATAAACACCATAATTTTATTGTATGAATATATATATGGAATGATAGTTTTCACAATTTTTGAAACATATCTCAAAATAATTAAAGCATGAACAATATAGTTCAAATAAATAAAATTTTGAAATGTGATTTTTTTTCTCTGAATTAAAAGAAAACTAAACATATCACTTAATTACATTATTATTAATTAGTCTATATATAAAAAATATATTTAAAACACATCTGAATTAAACTCCATTATTTATATTTATTAGATTATTTATAAATAAGCATTTATCCATTTTAAATAATAAATTTGAATGGAAAATGAGAAATACACGATTTTGATTTTTTATTGAGTAGGAGGTCCTTTCACTTACTTACAAATCACTCTCGAATAAATTATTATTATTTATTAGATAATATATATATATATAAGTCTCTATCTTGGCATTTCACGTGGAGCGCAAGTTTTTATATTTATTAGATTATTTATAAATTTTCATTAATCACGAAACTTCTTAAATAATCATTAACTCAGCAAATTTTTTAAATAATTAGTTTTAATTTTTTATGATAAAGAAGATTTGTTTCGAGTATTTTCTTTAATTAAGTTGAATAACTCAACAAACATCTTAAATAATAATTAATTTTAATTTTGATAATAAAAAAAGGTTTGTTTTGAATATTTTATTTAATTAAGTTGAATAACTTTACAAACTTTTTAAATAGTTAATGTTTGTTGATAAAGAAAGTTTGTTTTGAATTATTTTATTTAACTAAGTAGTTTTCAGCAACTTAACAATTCATTAACAACTTATTAACCATCATTAATAAGAAACCATATTCTCAAATTTTAAAAAATATATATATTTTTATTTATTTTAAATTAATTACAAAATCAAAACTATTATGTAAACAATTAAATTTAATAAAGTTATTGTAAAATTATAATTTTTGTTCCCATTAAAATTAAATTTAAAAATTAAAATCTCACACCACAAATGCTGATTGTATTATTTAATTTTTAATACACAAGAAAAATAAGGGTATTATTGGAAAACAAAAAATTAAAATCTCACACTGTATTATTAATTTTAATACATAAAAAAAAGAGTATTATTGGAAAATAAAAAATTAAAATCTCACACTGTATTATTAATTTTTAATACATAAAAAAATAAGAGTATAATTGGAAAATTAAAAATTAAAATCTCACACCACCAATGTTGATTGTATTATTTAAATTTTTACTACATAAAAAATGAAAGTCTATTATTGAAAAAATAAACGGCAAGTTACATAAAAAATGAAAGTCTATTATTGGAAAAATAAACGGTTACTTGCTTTTAGCAGCAGAATTGACACTATTATCACAATATATAACATAAAACTGTTTTCAATTAACTCTATCAAAAAGTTTCTTCATAAAAAGGTGTATTGTTTTCAATCAGATAAATTAAAAAAAATTGATAATAAATTTTTTTCCAAAAAAAAGTCCATGATTTATTAGTAAAGAGAAGTGACTCATGTTGCAATCAAACTGTCCAAACACTGAAGGTATACCAAAAAGAGAGAGTTGTGTCTTCGAAAAGCCCTTAAAAGATGACTGGATCTAACTCTGACTCGACTTCATTGATACGCTCCCACCTATGCCAAACACTCTCTTTGAACACCATACAACATTATTCATAAACAAATAGTCTAAAATAGGTTTTCAATTCTTTCTGGTTATATTTTACTACTCATTTTATTCATAATACTTAAATCTGAAAAAAAAAATCTAAAATTACATAATGTAAATATCATAAACATTTTTAAAAACAATTTATATATCCAAAATACAATTTAAACACCTTAAAATTACCCAAAATAAATAAATAAAAGTTGACTGCCCCATTTATAAATAACTTACTCATAAAACGACCAAAGATAAAATGAACCATTAAATATAATGGTAAAATCATACTCAGATTGACCCTGTAGGGCGTAATTTGTACATAAGATGATTTAAGAATGTTGGCCCTCGATTAACCTACTATCCTTCCAATTGCTTACCTCCCTTGTATTATATTCCTATCTCCATTCACATTCTTAATATATTAATGAATTTCAACGAGCAACGACCCACCACAATTGAACAAGCGTTGCCTGTTTGACGGTGAAGCCGCGTTGTTCGGGAGATGAGCACAATGGTCCTTCCTTTGGTTTCTGAGATCTGAAAAACAGGGGATCCTTCTCTGATCAAACTCGTAAGACCCCTGCGATCCCTGCTTATCACGCGACGACTGTGTCTCTGGTAATATAAACGACCCGGCAGACCTCATATTTGAGCTTTTTAGCCAAGTCTCTCCAATAAGCGTCTGCGGGGCTACCTCCACGGGATTCCAAGAGCGCGGAGGCAGAGTCGGCGTTGTCCCATGTGGCCAGTCCGACAATGAACATCCCATCCTCGGACTTATAAAAGTTGAAGGAAAGAAGCCCCTTTAACTGTGGAGAGTATGCCCTTGATACGGCCACGCAGCTGTAAGCGAGCACCTCCTGCGTCTTGATGTCCGTGTATATTCTCCGCACGCTTACGATGCCCCCGACTGATAGGCAGGCAGACGAAGCCTCCCTCGCCTCCGATAAGATCAGCTGGAAGCTCCCGCAGTCCACCTTTCTGAGAACGGCCGTTGCCTCTTCGCTCAAATCGTGTAGCCTTGGGGCATCGCCTCTCCAATCACAGAAAACTGCTACCTGTATAGTCACAAACAAAATATTAAACTCGATTCGGGCAGATTGTGTAAATAGAGCTGAGAATACTGTACTGGAGAAGAAGGGTTAGTTAATAGTACCCAGGAGCCATTGAGGCTGGAAAGAATAGCTGCTCTGACGCTACCGGCCTGCTCGGCAGAGGCAATGGCCGCCCTAATGTGCCTCACTGCGTCATCGATATCGTAGCCGCTAGCAGGTTTATAGATGCCGAATGTAATCCCGGCACTTTTGTCGGAAGGATTGAGACTGAACGCCATACTGAAACTTTTCAGGAGTAAGCGGATCCAAGTGAAGCATAAGCATGAAAAAAGGAATGAAGGGGGCAATTGAACAACGTAGGCGGACGATGAGTGCGTATGTAAAGAGAGCTACGATACTTCGCACTGCCTTCGTCTACGGTGTTGGGAAAGTTCAAATGCCGCCTCGATTCCGCGTCGAGGATGATTCATGATTTCAATTGCCTGGCTGTCGTTTCAGTCAAATTATTACTAATATAGTATTGAACTTCGTACACCCACAAAATTAAAATCAAATCATATTCTTTGCAGCCAGCCAATTCCAAGTGTCAAATAACATTTTTTTGCTCTATTCAATTCAACCATGCCAAGACATTCCTACTTTAACCCGTCGCAGAAAAATGCAGTCAAAGATTCCATAAAATCTCACCGTCTTTCCTTCCCATCCACAGTGAGAGGATGCCATGTCAAACAGGGTTCAAGTCTCTCCAATCTTATATTCTTAGTTTATGAAACATTTTTTAGCTTTTATCTACTAATAATAAAAGTTAAATATCAATTTGGTATTTGATATTTTTTTAATGTAAGGAATAAAATATATATTTTTAATTATTTTAATTTAATTAAATTAAATATATATATTTTTATTTTATTTCATGAGAAATTTTCGAAATACTTTTCCATATTTTCAGCCTTAATTAGAGAGCCTATCTAGAGATTTGACCCAACCCTTGGCCAACCCTCCAGGCCCGGATTAAAGTTAGAAACTCAAACACTTGGCCAACCCTCCAGGCCGTGATTAAAGTTAAACACTCAAACACTTGGCCAACCCTCCAGGTTGAGATTAAAGTTAAATGTTATTAAAAAACATATTTTACTTGATATAGTCGAAGCTTTTAACATTTAAGAACCCAAGAGCTAGAGGTATTTGACTTTTTTCATCAAAAAATTTTCAACTAATTTTGTCCTAATTTCATTCAAAATTTTTAGAAAATTGATTAACATTGTAAATGTAAGTTGTTGAGATCCCACAATCCATCCAATAAAAGTATTTGAAGGTGAAACATTATTAGAATTGCAAATATAAATTGTTAAGATTGCACAATCCACCCATTTAAGGATGTTGAATTCATTTATTTGTTCTCAATAATGAGGAATTCTTCAAATATTTTGAATATTCCATCAAGTATAATATTGAAAATTGTTTTAAAAAAAACAAGTCTAATTATTTAATCACTATAATATAAATATTCAATTTAAACATTGATTAGTTAATTCTCAATATATCTTGTAAATAATTATTTATTTTTGTTAACATAATTAATAATTAATTAATAACAATATTGTTTCTCGTATTTTATGTTTTAAATAATAAATATGGTTATAAATATTAAATTTAACTTAAAAATTTTTGTTACCTATCAAATAGTATTCCTATTCCAATTATGCTACTATGTGTTTAATAATAAAGTATTATATATAGTAATCCCAATAAAATGTAAGTTTTATAACAGTTAATCTACTTAAATAGATATATTAACTTTAAAAATTAAATTTATTTTATATAATATATAATTTCGTTTCCCCTTCCTAATCAACCATTTAACATCGCACACAGAATATACCAAAGCAACATTATTTTCATGAAATTAACTTCATAGCCATTCATATTATAATCGTACAGTCTTTTGAAACAATCCTTTTATGAACTTTCTCCAAAAAATGATTTATCTCGCTAACGATGAAATCTTCAAAGTATTAGCAAGTCTAGTCAACACAATTAGTGTCGACAAAAATGGTCTTCAAAGTAATGGCATTGAGATCAATTTGCAATTTGATAAAGGAGCGGTATATATATATATAATCTGGTGTACAAGCTGATCTCCAAAGTCATTGTTGTTAGACTGAAGCCTTTCCTGGACACGCACATATTCAGAGAACAGTTTGGGTTCCTTAAGAATAGGCAGATTGTTGAGCCTATTGGCATCACCCAAGAGACCCTTCACTCTGTTAAGATTAAGAATACTTGTGCTCTCATCCTCAAATTGGATCTGGTTAAGGCATTTGACAGGGTTAACCGTCATACATCAGGCTTATATTAATCCAAATTGGGATCCCTCTCCTAGGGGTTAATTGGATTATGGGCTGCCTCACCTTAGCAAATTTTGTTGTCTTGATTAATGGTACACCGTCTAATTTTTTCAAAGAATCCAGAGGTATCAGACAAGGCTGTCCCCTTTCCCCACTGCTTTTCATTCTTGTGATTGAAGGGCTCAGTCTTTTGATCAATGATGCTAGGGTGAATGGTCTTATCAGAGGTATAAAAATTTCCTCTTCACTAGCTCTTACCCACCTTCTCTTTGTGGATGATGTCATTCTCCTTGGAACTAGAACGCTGAGGGAATGGATGGCCTTCGAAGTTATTCTCAACACTTTTTGTAAAGCCTCCGAGATGTGTATAAGTATGGAAAAGTCAGTCTTCCTTTTCAATAATGTTGATGACGATATCCTTCATAACATCTCCCGTTTCATGCCTTATAAGATGGATCCTCTCTCTGCAGGCTTCAAGTACCTTGGATATTTTCTCAAGCCCTTGGGTTATAAGACTAATGATTGACATTGGTTACTTCAGAAGTATGAAAAGAGGATATCCCACTGGTCTTATAAATTCCTCTATCTCGATGGTCGTCTGGTACTTGTTCAAGTGGTTCTTTCTAGTCTCCATGTCTATTGGTTTGGGTTGGCCCCTATACTTAAATCGGTCTTAAACAAGCTCAGAAGCCTTACCTTCGCATTTTTATGGGGCTCCACTACTAATAAGTGCGGATATCATCTTGTGAGTTCAAAGCACCTCACTTAGCCAAAAGCATCTGGTGGCTGGGGCATCAAAAATTTCTTTTGGTTCAGCATTGCATTAAGAGCAAAGCATTTATGGATGGTCCTTCATAATAATGGTCTTTGGCATTAGGTTCTTATAAGCAAGTATTTGAAGAACATTTCTATTGTGTCTTGGCTCAGGAAGAAAAACTTCTCCATTCGGCAAGTTTCGGTGTTTTGGAAAGGCTTCATTCACACTCTTCCTTGGATTGGGAAGTACCTTTCCTGGCATGTGGGAAATGGCATGGACATACAACTGGGCATCAACCCGATCATTGGTACTCAGCGCTATCATGAGCTACCCTTTGACTTCAGAGATTTTGTTGAGGACTTGGGCATATCTACACTTTCTCAGGCTCAAAATATTTTGCCTGGACAACACTCCTATTGGTCCACAACTGATGATCTTAATCTTGCTGGCGATTGGAAAGTTCTCTGGGAGGAGTTTACGAGCAATTTGGAAGGAGCTTGTATTAGACTCAATCCATGCTCTGACCAATTGGTTTGGGACTATAACCATGTCGATGGTTCTGTTACTGCAAATTCGATCTATGATAGTATTGTAAATGCCTCCTCTCCTCCGATTGGATGTCCCCTACTCGCTCTGGTATGGTCTGGTATTATGCCGTTGAAAATAAGTTGTTTTATTTGGCTGACTCTGGCTAATAAGATCCTGACTTGGGATGACTTACAGAAACGTGGATGGATCGGTCCTGGTTGATGTGCTCTCTGTGACTTGGGCGAAGACAGTGTGCAGCACCTTTTTATCTCTTGCACCTTTTGGAAGAATGTCATTGTATACATGAGTGATGTATATCACTTTCTTCCTCCACAATACTCAGAGAATCTCAGCTCCTGGACTACTAATTTCTCCAAGCACTCTGTCATCTGTTTCCTTCCATTTTATGCTATCTGGGCTGTTTGGAAGGAGCAGAATTGGGCTATCTTTGATGGGGAAAAACCTTCCCTTATGTGTACATTTCAACATATCGTGTACCTCTCTCAATTATATAAGCCTGTTGTTTCAAAGGTGAAAAAACCGAGAGCTATTGGTGCTGGACCTGTTCTCATCTTCCCATATGGTTTTTTTGATGGAGCTGCTGCTAGTGGTTTTGGTGGAGCTGGTTTCTGTCTTTTTCTAAATGAATCCCATTCATTGGAGTTTGCTTTGGGGGTTGGTACTTGCACTAACACTAAAGCAAAATTGATTTCCCTTTGGGCACTCTTGTATGTTACTCTGTCTTTAGGCATACCAAAATTGAATATCTTTGGTGACTTTGCTGTCATCATTGAGTGGGTGAAGGGCACATCTGCCATGAAACTTCCTGCCCTCAGTCATTGGTGTTTGGATACAAGAAGACTCATCTCTTACTTCCACCACCTTTCATTTAGCCATATTTTCCGTGAACACAACCTGTTTGCAGACCATCTATCAAAATCTGCCCTTTCTTTGGCTCCAGGTTGTGGTATTTTCTCAGAATTTATTGATGGCCACATGGCCTCTCATGATACATTTCAGCTCTTTTGAGCTTGGTGCAGGATCTTTGCCTCCTTATACTTGATGCACCTCTTTGATGTTTTGGAGCGGGCTCCTCTTGATAGCGACTCTGCAGTTGTTGTATTCATAGAATATTTTGGACTATTGAGATGGACATCTCTCCTTTTGGATTACGAATATTTGTTTGGATAGTGCTCTGCTTGACCTCCCCCTTGGCATGCCCTTATGAATAGGGACTCATTCTTGGAAGAGACAGACTATGAGCTCATTGCTGACATTATATGTATGTATCCCTTTAAGGGAAGGCACAATAGATGCCCTTTGATTCAGATTAATGAATATCAAGGACAGGATTTTTTCTTCCTGAAAAAAAAGAGTTATTTATATGCATAATAATTAATTATAAAAATAATAATCTTTTATATTTTTTTAATCTAATTAGTACCTGAATTAGCATTATGGATTTTTGTACCCATAGTAAATAAAGGGTATAAGACTTTTTACATCTAACATTAATAGCTTTTCTCATGACAGGTGTGGGGGTGTGGTATTTAATTCATTCACATTGTGAATATCTCATATGTTTAATCTATTTTTTTATTTTTTATGTTTTTTTCAAAAAAAAAAATTCTCAATTTGTATTTTTTAAGTTTTATTTGGCTAGAATTTTGATGGGGTAAAATTTGTTCACTATGGAAATTGTCAAATCAATATATAAACTATATAAAATCCTTAGAAATTGAAATATTTTTATAAAAATATCCTCAAATATTTTATAGTTGACATTTTTAGAATTGGCAAGATTCGCCAAGGTTTATACACTTTTAAATAAGTATGTATCCTTAAAATTTTCTCTAATGCAGAAGTACATGCACAAGTCTTACAACATCAAAAATAATTCTTACACCAACATATATAGATGATCCAACAATAGATCAAGTGACCATCGAATTGGTTAATTAGATTTTAAATCTAAAGATTTTCACTCCTTCTGCAATGCCCTCCTTTTGCCTCCAGTGTGATCCTAAAATAGTTTTGCCCCATTTTGTCATTGTGTTTGAGAGGGAACAAGTGGATATGTGTATTGTAGCTTTCTCCTTGTATTTTAATCATAAAAATTAGCTACCATTTAGCATGATAAGATTACTTGGGAAACATGTCATCTCCAATAATTAGTGAATCAACAATTGGAAATTACCCAACATTCTTAGATCTCATACACCTCTTCTATGTAGAAATTAAGGACGATATGTGACCCACACTATTCATGCCATAATCTACTAGAAAGAATTTTGCATATCTCTTCATGAATGTTTCTATTCTACTGGGTATAGTGAAGAATTGTGGGCAAAGTCACTTTGGCTAGTTGACGTCCTCATCCATTGATCCCACCAATAGAGGGGGAGATTTACGAATTTTGGGCCTCTAAATTTCACCCCATGGACCTCTTACAAAATTCATAACAATAAAATACGTGTGTAGATGTATAAATAAAAACACACACATCATGCATATACACACACATCATGCATATACAAGCATATTCATCACATGCATAAAATAAAATTATTGCACTTTCAAATACAAAGAGAATACTTATTTTTAAATAGAGAATATCCAAGCAACTGTGTCTATAAGAGTTATTTTCCACCCAACCATAGGCACTTTGTCTATCATTTACTCTTTCTGTTGAAAGGCCACCTCCAAGTTGGGCTATGAGGCTACCAAAGTGAAGGGAACACCTACATGATTCACTCTCTTAGCCGACAACCCATTCTACTCTCAATGCTTAGTAAAATGTTCATCCAAAGCTCTACATGCATCTCACTCAACCATCATAGTCATGTCACTCCTTCCAACTACCCCACACAACACAAGGAAGTCATTTCCCTTCACTAATCCATAGTTCCCTCATGGAACCCCTTGTGGTGCTTATCAGTGTGTGCAATAATAGTCCAATATGTTGTATGTTGTTGGAGAACCTCCTGTAGTATTAATTCATGGCTTCGCAAGCATCATTGAGAAGAAAATCTCAATGGGTAATGGTTCCTAGCTTTCCCAACATTTATGTTCACCTACAACCATCTATTTTCCTCAAATCTGCAGCTATATTTCCAAATTCGAATTTATGGGTATGCATAGTCTGGTAATTGATAATGAACAACAAGAAAAATAATTATATATAGCGTAAAATTTGCTGGTAAAATTTGCAAAATGAAAAATGGACGGTAAACTCCAAAAAGATGAGAGAATGGTGTAAAAGGAAATTGACATGATAACTTCTAAACATGGAAGAGATGACTCTTACAACATTGATAGAAGTATATTCATCCCATGCTTACATAACTACATGAGAATACTTTTCTCACCAACCTCACACATGCATTCAATGATTGGATAAAACAATAGAAAATAAGTAAATGGTTCATTTAAGGGAAATGCTACTAAATGGACGATTTCTAAGGTTGACACTTGGCAATAGAGGATTTAATCTCTCATAGACCCCCTTTCCTCTTCTCTTCCAATGAAATCATAGCATCTGTAGTGTTCTCTACACAACCATCTTGGGCCATTTTTATTATTTTCCAAGATAATATCGACATAGCATTTGAATTGGCATAATAAACCAACCACACGGTCCATAAAAAATATATTTGCATTATACATACCTATACATTCACTAGTCGGGCCTGGCCTTGAGGTCTACATTAAGAATCCATACTAGCATATTTACAACATTTACATTATTTAATTTAATATATTCCAAGTCAAAACCAAAGGTAGTACATGCTATAACAATTTTCTATCCATATGATGCATTAATATTATATGGAGGTATTATGAAAACTCTAGGTGCAACTATCCATTTCATCTCTTGAACACATACTTAGTATGATTAAGTTTAATTTTGGTTTATTACTTCATTTACATATTGAAATTTCCCTGGTCTATAGTGTGTCTCTTTCCTTGGATTTTCAAAATGCTCTTTTCACAAAAAAATGAAGTTGGCTAAACACCCCTTTTACTTCCACTCTCATCCTTTGTTGTCTCTTGATCTAATGAACACCCCTATTGCTTCACATTCCCCACCCCATAGTGGCCACTACTATAGTTTGTAGAAAACGAGCTCTCATAATACAACACATGATACCTATAAATATAGGTATAATATAGATATATTGAATGAACAACCACATCTATCAACCTAGATTGAATATAAATCTATTAGATCTACCATACATCAACTAGATCTTCTAGATCCGTGTTACAAAGAAAATATCCCTATGGCTTGGGGTAGACCACATTAGAGAGAGTGACACCAAAAATAAACTCTAATCTCAACTATGCCATATTAAATGTAAAATGCTAACAACGAAGGACAAGGCATGTACCTCAAACGAATGTTCGAACAAGACCACTGTTAAGCTTTTGATCTGATGCTTGTTACCTACAACTTGACCTCAACAACAAATGTATCCAAGCATATAATATGCATATAAAATGTTACCATCTACTCTATCATAATCCATCTAACATGTATACAAAATATTTACCCATGAAAATTGAAATAAACATTTTCACATGAATTTGGACGAGAAAGAGTATTTCTATTAATGTAAAATATATAGGTACAAAGTGACAACCTTTGTCAGCAACTCGTCGAAAATGAGAAACCAGGTTCCTCACTTTGGCCTCCACCACTTCAATCCTCCATGCAAAGGAAATCTCACAAAGACAATGGAGAGATTGGGAGGTCAACATAAAATGTTCAACCAACAAGTATAAAAGAATGCAGACTCAAGGAAATGGCAATGGGGAAAAAATTCACTGCAGTTTATTTGCTCTCAAAGTTTCTCCTCCTTGAATGCTTCACAATGGCTCAATATATAGCCCTTAAATGGGAAATGGAGGATTGAATCGAAGCATTTTCCATCATATGGAAGGTAAAGGACCATAATCACCATGACTTGGAATGGAAAAACTAAAATATTTTTAATTTTGAGGACAAAACCCGATGTATGGGGGTGATAATGGAAAAATGTGTGTGTACGTAGGATGTTTAACTCGTGACCAACATGTATCAACAAAATTGAATTTTTAAGGGTTTAATTGGAGCATCAGTGATATACTAAGCAAGGGGGATGTAATAAGTCTGCAAAGAGACAAGGGATACTCATGATGGATGAAATACATTATCAATCCCATAAGTGGAGTAGTAAAGACCTAGCTAGAAGAACTAGCCACTCATCAACATATTACAATATTTACTTTGAATACATGACAGTGAATCTGAAGTATATAACATTATGTTGGATTTCTCCCTTTGGCCCAGGTTCAACCCTTATTTTGCATGCAACAAAGCCCAAGATATCAATCTAACAGAGAAAGGATAAGTCAGAATCACCTGCGACGCAAATGTAGTCTCACATGAGATGTCTCTTATGGGTAACTACTAGGTTTCTACAGTTGGGCGGGGATTTCTTCTTGCTTGGCACCTTACCAACTCGCTCAACCAAAGCCGATGGGTGTATTACTTATTCTTACTATGTACATATAAGACACTACTTAACTTATCCATCGACAGAGATTATAAGAACAATATAATCTTTAACACACAAGCTATCTATCAACAATGTGACTCATGCATAAGAGAACTCATTCATAAGAAAATACATAAACACTTATTCACAATATACATTCCTGTGACTTAAGCACATTCATCATATACATTCATGCGACATAAACACATTCATCATCTACTCAATGACACAATATTTAACGTGGAAAACCATCCGGGAAAAACCACAAAGGTACTATTCATTTAGCATGAGAAATATATGGCAACTTTTTCCTACGCACTCTACTTTACTCTACTTTTGATCTGCACACAACCTAGATCGACTACTCTTCTCTTCGACTCTATTGTCGACCTGCACACAGCCTGGATCGACTAACTCTTCTTATGAACAATACTGTCTGACTAGGAATTAAGCAACTAAGAAAGTAAGTAACTAAGTAGTAAGTAACCCGCATACAGCTTGGGTTCTTCCTTTTATAGACTCTTTACATGTCACATTCAACTGACTTCATTCCGTTAGCCAAAATGATATCATTCCTATTCTAGTTACACTTGTCAGTAGGAACTGTCAACCCAAAATACAAAGATGCTTTTATTCCTTAAAGCATGTGTGACTCTGGCCGACATCGTACCCACGATCTCTCGGGATGTCAATTTTAGCTATCGCATCGCTGCGCACATTTTCTATCGTGGTTCCTTCTGTCACGACTAATATCGTCACATCCTTTCCTTTTGTTGCGACTTCTCTTATGTCGTGGCTTCTTCTCTTGTCACGACTTCTTCTCCTGTCTTAGCTCTTTCTACATTTTCTACTTTTGTCTTCCTCCGTTGAAGCTTCCTCTTTAGCTGCTTCTTCTACCTTTTTCTTCCTTCCACAGCTGCTTTCGTTGCAACTTCTACTCTTCCTTCATCTGCTTCTGTTGTAACTTCTTCTCCCTACAACTGAACTCTTTATATTTCGAGCAGAATTCTGTTAGAATTATGCCTATCTTTTCCTAGGGCCAACAGTCCCCCAACACTCACCTGTGGCTCACCCTGAGCCACACTATGTTAATCCACAACTTCCACATTTGTGATGACTTTGATTTGAAAATATTGAAATATTTTCACTTTCTCCTCCATCTCTCCTCGCATGTCCTTTTCTACCTTCTGCAATTGTTTGACAAGGTCGAAACTGATGTATTTCGATGTTATGAGTCCTACAGCCTCTGCTGCTCATCACACCTTCTGATGTACAAGATGAATGATGATTGTAATTCTTTCTGCTTCATCCTGCATCTCTGCTAAGGGTAACTCATTCATTTCATTCTTTAGTTGAGTTTCTTCTGTCTCAGCAATGTGCAACTCCTCCATGACTTTCTCCAATTCCATATCATCGATCAATGCTTCCAAAGTATGAGAAACTTGGTCGATGGCCTTGGCACACAGTGCCTCTGCTTCTTCTATCTTCTTCGTAGCCTCTGTTGACGGTTTTCTTCTTTCTTTAGTTTGAAAAGTTACTTCTTTAGAGCAATAGGATCAATGAGAGGGAAAAGTTCATCAACATCACCAATTATATCTTGGACTTCTTGGAAAGATGAAGACGAAAGGGCCAGGTGCTTTCCTGGACATTGTTTTGTTTGACTTCTTCCTCCCTGCAGAAAGAACACTTTTGCCAACACTTCTCCATCGTCGATGAAATATTCCACCCCATCTTCTTCCCTCAAGTAATCATTGCCAAATATATCATGAGCTTCTTGTACAATTGATGGCGATGTTGTATGCTTTCATCATTGTTCGTCGTTATCTGAACTCTGGTTCGAGTCGATGGATGTTACCAATGGATACTTTGCATTCTAGTAGGTCTGTTGATGAGTGCGTCTGACTGTTTAGGGGGAATATCATCTGGTAGCTGAATTTCAATTGATGCTTCTTCATATTTCATCATCAGTGCAGAGATGACTTTCTTCTTGTGGGTACCAGAACGTTTCTTCATTGAAGAACTAGGTGTTCAGGTCGTAACCTTACTTTAGGGATGACTGGAACTTGTTCAGTTTCCAGTCCAACCCTTTCCTGTGGTGGAACATATATGGAAGTGTCTTCCATAATGAGTGTGGGTGACATAGTCTCAACGACAGATTTTGCAACTATGCTTGTGGTGGAAATCGAAATAATCATGATCTATGAAAAATTTGCTTCGGCTCTTGCAGTTGCAGACAATAATTTCTCTTCTTGAATGCAGTGTAATGAAACAAAACTTGGGTATGAATCTTGATAATGTCTACCTGTTCAATCAGTCAGTCCTTCACACATGCAGATAATCAATGGAATGGTTGATGTCATTTTCATCACATAGTTAATCGTCTGAACGATTACAAGGAAACCACCACTCTCCTATCACGTCAGTGGTAGTTATGGTACAATAATGAACAAAGTGACCCAAAAATTACACCGCCAAAATATCTCGCTATTTTCAAATTAATGATGGCCAACTGTCATTTCTGTGACTCAAATTCATCTTGCGATAGCGTCACTATTTTTTTCGACCGATATCCTTTGTTTGATATATTCCTTTTGATGCTACAAACAGGTTGTCTTCACCTTCATTTTTCCACTTGCAACAGGAATAGATTCTATGACAATTTTTCTCCATTTCCAACTTACTATCACTTTGCAATGGTCTTTTCCTTTGCGACAACGAATTTCCTGCGGTTAAACACAAAATTTATTTATTTCTCTTTCTTTTCTCTTTTCTTTTTCTCTTTTCTCCCTTTTTTTTCATTCGATTGAGCCATGACTATCCTGATAAGGATTTAGCCGATTTCCATTTACATGTCCTTTGATAGGTGTTCCATCCAACTTTTGTAGTTTCACTGCACCTCCAGCAGTGATATGAATTACAACATACGGTCCTAACTGGTGTGTTTTTAACTTACCCGAATGCTTGAAGAATTTTCTATCATACAGAAGAACATGTCCTCCAACTTGAAATTACTTCTTCTTAATGTGACGATCATACCATACTTTTTTTCGTTATTTCTCAACGTTGTGATGATATCCTGCGATAAAACATTCTTCTTCCAACTCTACCAGCTATGGCAATCTTTCTTCGATAGCACCAACATCTGTCATCTGCGTGATTGCAACAATCCTTAAGTTGGGTACAATGTATTCCATTGGCATGACAACTTCTTGCCCGTATACCAAACGAAATGGAGTTCGATTGGACAACCTCTTACAGGTCCTGTGATATTCCCATAACACTACAAAAAAATTCTGATCCTAGTCGTCTCGTTGGACATTGCAAATATTTGTCAACACATTTTACATAATTTTGTTAAATGCTTCAACACACCAGTCCCTTGAGGGTGATATGGCGTTGTATTTCTATGCTGAATCTGGGATTCCTCTATTAATTCCTCAATTAAATAGTTAACAAAGTGTGTTCCTTGGTCGCTTATCAACATTTTTAGGATTTTGAATCTCATCACGGCATTTCAAACAAAAAATTTGTAGCAGTCGCAACAATACAATATTTTATTGGCACTGCTTCAACCCATCTGGTTAGATAGTCGGTTGCAGTAATTATATACCTTGCACCTATGCGCTTCCATGTTGGACTAATAGGACCCACAAAATCAACGTCCCATTTATAAAATTCCTGTAGAGTTACATGAGGTACTAATGACATCTTATCTCGTCACAACGACTTTCCCATTCTCTAGAAGGAATCACAGGTGCGACAATATCCTCATGCATCTGATGTCATCATCACATTTTTTTAAGTATTTCTTTTTTTTGGGGTAGTAGGGTCCATAAAAAGTATGTAGAGTGGGTACTCGTTAGATGCATAATTTAATTATGCATCCAACGAGCTCTCTCGATCAAAATTTGAGTAAAAACACAAGGAGATATGTCGAAAATACGAACAAAAAAAGTAGTTTTTTTCTTTTATTCCTCCAAAATTAATAAATATTATTTTATTATTTTCCTTAGGAGGCCCATTTTGAGTTGAAATTTCCTCTAATGACTATCATCGAGGTTACCAGGATCTTCTCCACTTTTGATCCTCGATAGATGGTCTGGTCCTAAATTCAATTAGCCGGGTTTAACAATGACTTCAAAGTCAAATTCCTGAAAAAGGAGAAGCCATTGACAAATCTCCCCCCCCCCCCATCCCCCAACACTGGCTTATTGACCACGTATTTTAATTCTAAATGGTCTATGTACATTTTAAAATGTCCATCCAGTAAGTAGTTTCTGAATTTATGGAGAGCGTATACCATTGCTAACCCTTCTCTTTATGTCGTGGTATAATTGTTTTCTGATGTGGATAATTTCCTACTGGTGAAGGCTATAGGATGGTTGATCGACCCTTCTCTAGGGTGCATTAGGACCACACCGAGCGTGACATATGACACATCGGCATGTACATGGAACTATTTCTTCTAGTCTATAACTACAAGTATGGGTGTTGTTACCATCTTGTTCTTCAACGTGTCCAGACTCTCTTGGAAACTTTCTGTCCACTGGAACTTAAAGTATACTTCAAGAAATTTGTGAATAAAGTCTTTAAAGGATACAACTACTATTTTGGAAAAAATAGCTGGAGAATTCTTGAGTCCAAAGGGCATCACCATGTACTAGAAACACATCAACTCTGGCACAAATGTGATCTTGTGTCAATATTCCTTTGCGATTCTAATATGATGGTAACCCGAGAAACCATTGGTGAATAAATAAATCTCTTTACCCGTGAAACTTTCTAGTACCGCATCTATAAATGGAGTAAAAAATGGGTCATGCAAACAAGCATCATTTTATTTTCTTAGGTTGATGCAAATTATTACTTCACCAGTAGCCTTTTTGTCTTGCACCACTATTGGACCGATCAACTATGATTCTTCTTCTAGTCTCTGATACCTGGGTCCAACATTTGGTCTAGTTCTTCCTTGAATTTTTATTTATACCTCAGACTTAATTGGTATGGTCGCTGCTTGACCGGTTTTGCACCGAGATTCAAACGTATCTTCATTTTTCCAAGGTCTCTGATGATCCCTTTCAACTCTGATAATTTCGTAAGGAACAGATCCTGGAACTCGTGCAATAAGTCTGTGATACTCCCTGCAGTATCCTCATCCCAATAATATCTGATATTCAAAAATTTTGGATACTCCAGGGAGCCAATATTAACTTTCTTAACTTTTAGTGGACTCATAAATTGGTTGAAAGAAATATCAAATCCTTCCTATGCACATACCTTCAGACTCAGGTATGTTTATGTCGAGTAGGTCATCATCATCAGGTTCTCCTGTCACGTTGTAGCATTTCATTTAGTTTTGTATTGTCAGATTGCATTGATTGAATTTTGTCATTGCGACAGGGATACCTTTAAATATCTTCATTTTAATCACTTGCAATGCAACATCAATCGAAGAATGGTCATCTACGAACTCAAATGTATGTGTGAAACTAGTAGCTAGCTCCTCCCATTCAAGAGTTCCTTGTTGTAGCTCAACTGATGAATACTAATTCCTTGGTATCATGTCCAGTGTATGTATAAACTGATGTACCCATTCCCGTCGCGGGTATGCCTCCCATGTTGCACAACGGTGCTCAATATGTTAGAAAGGATTTGTCTATCATGTATAATTGCATCTAGTATAACTGATCACTTCTCCAACTATTATCTCCATCAATCTTCTACATTGTGTCCATTTAGATATATATTTTTTATGCGTACCTCGCCATCTAGTGGGTGTAGCTTTTAGCACAAAGTACAGGGCAGATAAGCATTGATATCCTATAACTTTCACTTAAAACTCTGTTAGAAACAATAAAAGGTTAGGCAAACCTTCATATGTAGATATATCGCTTTCCTTGACATTGACCTGTCGCACATATCATGTAATTCTTGCGCATATTCTCAAGGATACTTCATGCATCCTATTCTGCCAATTTTCTAATGCTTCACCCGAATATGATGTACAAGAGATACCACTCTTCTAGCTCAGCTTTCCATCAGCTGTTGGATTTACATAGTCATCTCTTATAGATGTGATATTATAGATATGGTTGAGAAGTCACCTTGTCCTTCACTGTGTATTGGTTCGACATATCTTTGTCCTTCTAGCGGATCAATTGACACGACCACCCTTATCTCTGAATCTTCAAATGATAAGATTCTTTTCTTAAAATTGATGATGGTATTATTATTTATCATCCAGTCGATTCCAAAAAGTGCAGGATATGGGTTTTAATAATCAACAATGTCGATCAATTCAAAATCCACATATGTTCTTAGGACTTCTACCTCGACAAGAACCTGAGTTAGTTGACCAATAGGTAGGACCTTCAACTGATTTTCTAGTATGAGATGAATGGGAGACAAATCCAGTCGTGATTTTCCCATACTTTCCCATGTCTGTCTCATCAAAATATTGACATCATAGGCAGGTACAAAATGATATAGTCCATATCATAATATCCTATCTACGCAGTCATTCTTAACTCACGACTGATCTTTAATCTTTTTCCAACATGATTAACTCTTTTTTTTGTTCGCAACTCTTCCTGAGTTTCTTCTATTAGAGCTATCAATTCTGGAACAACATCTTTATCGTGGATTAGTGATAAGCAAATTTTAAAAAATTCTTTAAGTTCACTAACCTTTCTTGTTGGTTTCTTTCAGAATAATTGATTAAATTGTTCAGGCATCTCCCTTACTTATCCTCTTGGTAGTGTAAGAGTCGACATCACCACTTTATTCTTGTTGACGAATTATGGTCATGCATCCAAGTATACTTCATTTTTTCTTTGGATGTTGAATGATGCTTTATTTATTTCCATCTGTCTTACCTATGGTTGGTCATGCTGTGCATATTGGTATGATCCAATCGCAACACCTCCTCTTGTTACAACAATAGTGTTTGCTTCTCTTGGCTCAACATAAATCATATAGATGTTCTGGTTGGGATTTGGGTTAGGATTCTGCAGGGGAATTGGATTTCCCATATTCTTGGCATGCCACTTATTAATCCGTTGAGGACATTCCTCAACAATGTGGTTGACAACTTTACAATATGAACATGCATTCATAGGACTCGCACAGTCCCGAGAAAAATGTCTTGGTTGTCCACAATCATAGCATATGATTTTGCCTCTTTCGTGACAAAATCCTCTTCCTCCTTGTTGTTGTCCTTGGCCTCGAAAATTTCCACCCCCTCTGGGTTGAGGGTAGTGTTTTTGCGGCAGAGACTGATTCTATTGATATTGAGCATGAAGATACTGAGGTTGTTGATATCGAGTTGATGGATATTGAGCGGGTGTGTATTAAGCTTGCACTTGTTGTGCTTGTATCTACTCTTCATTCTTCATTATGTAGGTATCCACCGTATTCTCCTGCACCAGCTGGAATGCTCTACAATCCTTCTCATCATGGCCTACAGATTTATGAAATTTATAGTGTAGACTAGCTGGTGTACTTGAAATTTTCTGTAAGTACAAGAACTCTTCTAACCGATGGCCTCTACACTAAGGCATCCCTTGTGTATTTATTGGGTTCTACGCTCCTACTACGACATATTTCATGAGCGTTTGGAAATTATCCTTATGGTGTCCCTCAGTTTTGCATCTGGTACACCAAAGTTCTTCTTGGATCTATTTCCCTTTCTTAATGTACCAGAGTTGCAGCGTAAGTTTGGCTAGATGCGTCTGAATCTGAATCATTCCTTCACCGGTATCTCCAATCGATGAGGATTCTAACTTCACTGCTATATCCAGAGCTTCAGTTTGCAACACAATCTTATGTTGCATCAATGAAATTTAGATGCGTGACAACAACGCTGCAATGAACCATTCCTTGTGTTGTACGTCTGACATCTAAAAGCTTACTTTGGCCATCAATGTCTTAAATATATGGTTTAAGTACCAGACAAAATCTGTAGCTAACTGCTTGATTTTTTAATTTCCATGATGCAGTGTGACTCAGATTTCAGATTTACGAACTTGTTTACTAATCCCACTCAAATTTGGTCAAGCGTGTTCTATGCAACTCTTGTCGGAACTATAGAGAAATTCATGTACTATTCTAGCGCACGACCTATTAGGATTGTGATCATCTGTGCTTTGTTTATTGCTTCATCTTGGACCTGTCACATGGTCCATAAGGATTCACATAGAAACCAATGTTTCTTTGGGTCTTCTAACCCATTTCCATTAAATATCGACAACTTAATATAATTTCTAGCCATTATATTGACTCCTATTACACTTGGACAAAAAGTGTAGCTAACATGACTCCCTTGTTCGCTATTTCCACTATTTTTGTTAGCTATATTTACAAATCAACAATGAGATGGGTTTCTAGATATTACCTCCAGAGATGTATGTGGGGTCGTAGGCGTTGCATACTCATACTCTGGATCTAGAGCTTCTTCTTATTCTTCTTCTCTTTCAGATATAGGTTGATATTCCTATTCTTCACTGCAAGAACCTTCGTAAAAATGCAATGTTAACTCATAGTCTTCTCCTCTGGTTGTACTACAACTTCCTCTTCTTATCATAGTTTTTCTTCTCTTTCCCGACCGAAATGTTCTTGCACTCCTTAAACGTCCACCTTCTAGTTTAGTTCCACTATTAGTAGGGAACATCTTAGCTTAGTTTGATCCATTTTTTCGTGCACTTCTTATGTAACATATCCCAAATTTATGTTCACGGTACTTTAATCATCAGACTCCATTTGTAGGATTCATTTTTTGCATGTGAGCATCTTTATCCAAGTTCTCAAAGATGTCTGGTATCTTCCTCTTGGTCCTTGGAACAATTTTCATTTCACATCACTCTACGAGGCTATTGTGTCGAAAAAAAACTCAGTGATGTATGCCTTCAGAATATTGTCTACCCAAAAATCAACAGCCCTTGACACATGGTTGCTAATATTATCCAATTGCTGGATCAGATGAGGATTCCACTCTATCGGTTCTCCTCCTTGGAAATGTTTTCGTTGGGTTACTAACTTAAACAACCATTCATACAACACAATAGGAAACTAGGAAAATAAAATATCATGAATATCCGTATAAAGGTATCACTCCAACTGCCTCGTCAAATTTAGACGTGATCCTTTACTTTCTTCTTTTGCAAACTCTAATGCTTTAAAATCCACCCAGTCTTGGATTTTTGGCTTCATCGAATACCAAAACATATCCCTTCATCAAAATGATTCACGGCCCCAAAAACAGAACCATTTTTTTGGTGTTTGTCCCTTCGACCCAGATTCAACCCTTCTTTTGCACACAATAAAGACCAAGATATCAGCTCAACAGAGCAAGGCTCAGTCGGTATCATCTACGACATAGATGCAGTCTCACCCAAGATATCTCTTATGGGTAACTACCAAAACTAGGTTTCTACTATTGGGTGGGGATTTCTTCTCGTTTGGCACCTTACCAACTCGCTCAACTGAATATGGTGGGTGTATTACTTATTCTTACTATGCACAGATAAGACACTACTTAACTTATCAATCGATAAATATTATAACAACAATATAAGCTTTAGCGCACATGTTATCTATCAACATTGTGACTCATGCATAAGAGAACTCATTCATAAGCAAATACATAAACACTTATTCACAATATACATTCATGCGATTTAAGAATATTCATCATATACATTCATGCGACATAAACACATTCATCATCTACTCCATGATGCAGTATTTAACATGGAAACCCATCCGAGAAAAACCACAAAGGTTCTCTTCATTTGGCATGAGAAATATATGGCACCTTTTTCCTGTGCACTCAGTTGCAAACTCTGTTTTATATCTTCTTCTATTATCTATATAGACTCATATCTCCTCTCATGCTCTATAGGATTTGTCATTCGATCTTATTCTACTTTACTCTATTATCGATCCACACGCAACCTGTATCAACTACTCTTCTCTTTGACTATACTGTTGATCCACACACAACCTGGATCAACTAACTCTTCTTACAGACACAACTGATTGACTAGGAATTAAGAAACTAAGAAAGTAAGTAGCTAAGTAGTAAGTAACTCACATACAACTTGGG
Organism: Pseudotsuga menziesii; assembly: GCA_001517045.1. Classification (NCBI taxonomy): domain Eukaryota; kingdom Viridiplantae; phylum Streptophyta; class Pinopsida; order Pinales; family Pinaceae; genus Pseudotsuga; species Pseudotsuga menziesii. The sequence continues at coordinate 51,065 of LPNX011093249.1, read as the reverse complement.
TTCTTAATTTTATAGACTCTTTACATGTCACATTCAACCGACTTCATCTCGTTAGCCAATAGGTCATCATTCCTATTCTAGTTACACTTGTTAGTAGGCACTATCAACCCAAAATACAAAGATGATTTTATTCCTTAAAGCATGTGTGACTCAAGACGACTTCATACCCACAATCTCTTGGGTTGTCCTTTTCAGCCATTGCGACATTGCACGCTTTTTATATCATTGTTCCTTTCGTCGTGGATGATCTCATCACATCCTTTCCTTCTGTCGCAACTTCTCTTCTGTCATGGATTCTTCTCTTGCTGCAACTTATTCTCCTATCTTAGCTCTTTATTCCTTTTTTGCTTTTGTCTTCCTCCATCGCAAATGCCTCTATAGTTTCTTCTTCTACCTTGTCCTTCCTTCCACAACTACTTCCATCATCGCTTCCCCTCTGCCTTCATCTTCTTCTGTTGCAGTTTCTTTTCTCTGCGACCAAACTCTTTATCTTCTAAGCATAATTCTAACTGAATTCTTCCTATATTTTCCCATGGTCAACATAGTACCAATTACACATACATACAATGTCCATGAATAGGTAGTGCATAATAGACACATGTCATAAGTGGTCACTTCCATGTACAATATACAGTGAAAACATTTGGTACATGATGAAGTACAAACTGCTCATGTCATGAGAACTGAGGTCCCATAGGTACTGTCACGATCAAAAGTAGAAGCATATATAAGAATTCCACCATAGTTTGAGGTATTCTACAAAAACTACTTATGGTACATGTCCAATCACGTGAATAAAGGTACTAGATTCGAACATTATGAAACATCATCTAATTACCGATCATTAAGGTATACCATTAACAAACATGAGATAACCCACCAGTGATGAAAATGGGTGTTAAGGTACCAAGTACATTCAACAAGTGTTAATAGAGGTGTTGAGTTTGAATACTTTAGGAATCCATCGATAAGGGGAAATTGATGTATTCCCAACTGTCGATGACGAGAGAACCTGCCATTGATGACTGCAAGTCTCCAGGTACTCATATGACTCTAGATATCGAATCTAGAATAGATGATATGAATTCAATGGAATGAGATCCATTAGGAGGGAATTAAGGAATCCCCCATAAACCAACATGAAGTAAAAAACTAGGTTGAATTATTTGGAAGAACTGGGACAAACTGGATGAACATGAACCAATGGCCATGTGCATCTCTCATGTATACTAGATGCAAGTATCATGTGAAAGAGAACCTCTAAATAGTAGCCAATGATGAAAACTATTGACAAAGGCGAGGAAAAAATTGATATAGTCTAATGGAATCCAAAACATGACACAAATCCCAATGTGTGAATAAATTTCTTATCATCGAACATAAGGGAAAATACTCAATCAATGACCAATGACGAAATCTCATGAGATGTCATCTATGAAGATAAAGGTCACCCCACCCATGATGAAAGTAGGCCCAGGGTTCCAGGTAGGAAAACAAATATATATGGTATTGGGATGGATGACATGAAAAATCAAGAGATATGAGGAACAACCGACTCATGCTATAGACTTCCTTTGAACAAAAGCATAAGGAATATGGATAAACTTAGGTAGCATAGACTCAAGAGTGAATACTGATTTTACTCTATGATGCAGGAGGCATCAACATAGGCTCCATTAAGGATTGGAAGATTAACCATTCAGAGGAGTACGCTTTGAATAACAAATTCAGATTCCTAAGGCCATACTAAAATTTGACCCATGATGAATGGACTCCAAAACTGTGCTCTATTCAAAGATGTCATGACAGTTGCCAACATAAGATAATATCATTTTCCCATCCATCTTTTTATGTTTTTATTTTTTATTTTTTTGGTCTTTTTCATATAATGAAAGCCTATAAAAGAATAAAACATGCTTATAGTACAAAAGAGAGGAAATGTGTGTTGTGGGAAAGCAAACTAGTTCCAACAAATGGAACATGCCTATGCTCAATGCAAGGAAACACATGCATAATAAGGACATTCAAGGGGATGTTTCCTCTAGGGTATGTTCGAATTTTAATGGTTACATGAAATCTTGAAACAATTTACACCATCATAAATATGATCACTAAAAGAAAGAAAAGTACAGTAGCACAAAAATAACACAAATATTTATCCAGGGAAACCTTCTTGGGGGAGAAAACCAAACAAAAATTCCTCAATTTAGAATTCAACCAAGTATAGTGAACAACCCCAAGAACAAGAATAGTAACTTCCTCTCTCCAGTAGACTTTCTTCACTCTCATTCTTGATCACTTACTTGAGTGAGATGTGCGTCTAAATGAGAGGATCAACCCCCCTATTTATACTCATCAAGTGAATGACTTTTTAACCTAATTGGGCCGACCTATTTCTCCAAATAGGGTTGACTTATCTAGGGAGAGTCAAAATGACTTTTATATAATATTCTTGTGGGTGCTATGGACCCAACTTACAATGGAAGGTTTACATTGATCCCTTTAAGTACATTTACATGCCCAAGTACATCAGTAACATCTCTCGAAGGAGGTACAACAATAATACAAATAAAAGTACAATAAGAATGTATTCCAAAGTTACATTTCTTTAACACTCCCTCTTAACAAGGAAGGTATTCTTAAACACCGACAAAAACAATTGTACAATAGACTGGTGAATCTATATATCATAGGAAGTTTTGGAACAACAAAAACATCATATATCTGGAACATAATCATCAAAATCAGTATGGAACATCATCATCAGTATACATTTACATGCCCAAGTACATCAACATATAAATGCTGGAACATCATCGTCATCATCTGGAGCATCATCATCAACATTAACATGTGATTGCTGGAACACAATCATCATCATCAACAACAACATGTGACTGCTGGAACATTATCATCATCATACATCTAGAGAAAATATATAGTGGGCACTATGGTAGATCAAATAGGCATTGTATGAATTGCTAATCCTTTAGGATCAAATAAGCATAGTCAGACATACCAATTTACTTGGGGACCAAACAAGCCTTGTTTTACTTTCTAATCCTTTCAAAACAAAAAAACCTAGTCAGACATACCAATCCCCCTAGGATCAAACATGACTTGTTAGGATTAAATGCCAATCCTCTTGGGATCAAATAGTTCTCTTTAGGATGAAATACCAATCCTAGACTGAGATGACAAACTACGACTCCAGCAAACCCCATCATTAACATCATCATCACTCCCTGTTATGAGGGAGGTGTTTTTGGACTACATCAACCTTGTCTCTAAATTAATCAAACTTTATTTGAGACAAAGGCTTAGTCAAAACATCAACAACTTGTTCCTCTATAGGAACATACTGGACTATTACAACTCCCTTTTGCACCATATCTCGGATGTAGTGATATTTTATCTCTATGTGCTTCGATTTGTCATGGAATACTGTATTTTCTAACAGCTTAATATAACTTTGGTTATCACAATAACTATCAACCACATCTATCTTGGTAATAAACAATCCTATCAACAACTTGTAGATCCATACTGCTTCAGTACAAGATGAACATGCCACAATATTTTATCCTCTATTGTACTAAGAGAAAAAATAGTCTACTTTCTATTGATCCATGAGATCACACATGATCCAAAACTGAAACAACATCATGAAGTACTCTTTTTGTCTTCAGAATTTCATACCCAGTTTGAATATGCATAACTGTGTAGTTTGACCTCACTATCATATGCATATGTGAGGCCATAATCCAAAGTACAGTTTAGGTACCTCATCACATGTTTTGATGTAATAAAATGAACATGTATAGGCTCCACCATATACTGACTCAAGGTGTTCACATCAAAACATATATATAGTCTTGTATTTTTCAAATACATTGATGAGCCAATGATCTGTCTGTATAATGTAACATCCACTATTTCTAATGAAGCATAATTTAAGAGCCTCAATTTTGTCACCATCAGAGTATTCATGGCCTTATAGTCCATGATCCTAAATATTTTTAGAATCTCAACAGCATATTTTCCTTGATTTAGGAAAATATTATCTAGACACTGCCATACCTCAAGACCTAAAAAGTAATGCATCATACTAAGGTCCTTCATCTCAAATTATACAACAAGCTTCATTTTATCTAATATGTTCCAGGACTGTGTAAGAATCATAAAGGAGATGCTGTAGGATTCTCACTGCAACCAATATGCGCAAGATTTAAGATCTGAATGCAGGGAGTAAAGTTACAACCTAAACCACTTAGTTACTATTCCAGAATTCGTCATGTTGTATCATGTTTTTTTACTATTGTCGCAAGGGAATAAATTAGGTGTAATTCCAATAATAAATCATTCATATTTGACACATGACGGATAATCCCAATTTTACACTTCAATTTGACAACGAAACCACCACCAGGATGTAGCTCCCCAATTCAATGACGAGATTCTCTTTACTTGTCAAAAATAGATCATTCACATAGAACAATAATATCATAAGACCATCATCTACAAACTTATAGTAAAGGTTGGAATTTTATTTACTCTTGGTAAATCCCAAACTCATCAGGAAACCATCAATTTTTCCATACCACTTTCTCAGTGCTTGCTTCAACCCATAAAATGATTTCCTCAACTTGCACACATGTGTCTTCCTATCATGTGTTTCAAAACCTTATGGTTGTTCGATGTACACTTCCTCGTCTATCATACCATTTAGAAAATTTGTTTTTATGTCCATATGGTGTAGCTTCCATTTCATCTTAGCTTCCAAATGAAGGAAAATTTTAATTGAAGTGTATATAGCTCATGGGGAGAAAGTCTCTTCATAATAAATTCCTTCCTTCTGAGAGAACCCTAGGGCTAAAAATATTGCCTGGTATTTTTCAATACTTCCATATTTTGAATGCTTCGTCTTTAGATCCACTTTGAGGATACTACATATTTATCTTTCGGTCTTGGCGCCACATCCCCAACATCATTCTTTACAATGGACTTGTATTCCTCAATCATGGCATCCATCGATACCTTCTTCTTTGCTTATTTTTCTAAACAAGTAGGTTCTTCATCAACGAGGTTGCACATTAAGGCTACATAACTGGAGTATGGACTTGGTTTCTTGATTTCTCTATATAATCCTTCTAGAGGACCATACTTTTCTGCATCTTGAATTATTTCATGAGCACAAGATGGTCTTGTTTTATGTGTGCTCATTTCACAAGGTGACTCCAAATGTCATTGAGGCTCTATCATGTCATGGTATTCTGGTACATGCTCTTCTTTAACATCTCTAACAGGTATTTTGTTAGTCTTTGCAACTCTAGGAGATTCATGCTCCTCTTCATGATCCTTATCTACATTATTCTTTTTGGACTTTCTGAAAGATGCATCCTCATCAAATGTAACATATATGTTGATCTCAATATGATAGTAACTTGGGATGTATATTTTGTAAGCTTTTGATTTCTCACTATAGACAATAAATATCCCCTTCTTTCCTCAATGGTCTAACTTTGGTATTTTCTCCTTGGAAACATGTATGTATACAATACCACCAAATATATTCAGGTGTCTGACTTTGAGCTTCTCACTGATAAAAAATTCTTCTAGAGTCTTGTTCCCAAGAGCACCATGAAATATTATGTTTTTCACATAAACTACGGTTTTAGCTACTTAGACCCATAGTGCATAGGTATATCCTAATCATGGATCATACCTTTTATTGCTTCCATGATAGATCTTTTCTTCCTTTCCGCCACTCCATTCTATTGAGTATGATAGGGAATGGTTAGCTCTCTCTTAATCCTATATTCTTTGCAAAAGTCCTTGAATTCACCAAATGTGAATTCTCCTCCATTATTTGACCTCAAGGTCTTGATATTCGTTTCAGAGAGATTTTCCACAAGAGCTTTGAATTCTTTGAAATTCCCAAATACTTCATCTTTATTATTTAAGAAATAAACCCAAGTCTTGCAGGAATAATCATCAGTAAAGGAAACATAATAAATGTACTCTCTTAGTTAAGTACTTGACATTGGACCACATACATATGAATGAATACTGTCCAAGATTCCTTTCGCTTTATTCTCACTGCTTGGAAATGGGTTCTTCGTATTCTTTCCTTGTGCACATCCCTTGCACACTCCTTCATAATCAATCTGTATTTCTAGTAAACCTATCACCACTTTTTTCACGTGTGGCAATGCTTTGTAATTTACATGATCAAGTCTTATATGCCACAACTCACATGGGTTCAAGGTACTAGTTGTTAAGGTTGAATTTGAATTTCCCTTTAATTTGTAGAGTCTTCCTTCAATTCCAATTACAAATACATCATGAATTGTCTTTCCTTTTTGCCACATGAGGAATTCACCATCTAGAACAAGTTTGAAACCTTTCTTATCAAAATATGAGATAGAAAGGATATTTTTTTTCAAATATGGGACATATATAAATTCCTTCATTTTCATATACTTTTAGGAATCCAAATTATAAGAAGATTTTCCCATTCCTTTGATGGGATATTGATAATTGTCTCCAAGATTCACTTTGTAAGGAGAATATTTTTGTAGAAGACATGAGATAGAGTCTTTCTAACTTGTCATATGCTTGGAGGTACCACTATTCACGAGCCAATTGTCACTTCCATGTGAGACTAAACTTATGAGGGATAAAATTAAGACATATTCTTCACTAGAGTCTTCATATTCTCTAGCATTCTCCTCAACTGAGTCATCATATTCTATTGCATGGGACTGAAACCTTTTGTTTCTCCTCTTGAACTATTATTCTTTAAGGGGAAATTTACTTGCAATGTGTCCCATATTGTGGAAGGTAAAACATTCAAAACAAAAGAATTCCCTTTTAGTACTTGTGTTTATTTGAAATCTTTCAGTTCTTCTAGGAGATTATTCACAATCCTTTCTCTTGTTCTCTCCTTTATTCGTATGGGCTACCAAATCTTGGTATTCATTATCATTTAACTTCTCTTCTCTGTTTTCTATCCTTTATTCTTCTTGTACACATTATTCCCATAATCTACTAAAATTGGTCAACTTCTGTCTAGCATGTATTCCTTTAATGAAGGAAACCCATTTCCTTGGGAGACCATTCAAGGTGGTCATCACAATTTCTGCTTCTTCCACCTTGTCACAATATGTTCCAATTGTTCTTAAATTTGAGATGGTCTTGTGAAGTACGACTGCATGGTTTCTTGATTCTATATCTTCACATTCTTGAGTGAATTTCTCAAGGTTATTTTTCTGTTGATGTTCCTTCCTTCAAATAGACTGAGCAGTGCATCAAAAATTTCCTTTGGGGTCTTCTTTGAAGAAATTCGAGGGATCAAGTGATCCTTGATAGAGTCAACTATGATCCTCTTAGCCTTGATCATATCCTTCTTGTGCTTTGATTTGGCTTCATCTCCTTCTAATTCTTGATCTTCCTCTTTTATGAAGCCTTCTAGATCATGTTCTTCAAGAATGAGCATGATTCTATATTTCCTTGCTCTGAAATTCTCAACTCACTCAATATTTCCATCAAGATTGGTATTGTTTGTCATATTTTATACAATGAGAGCCTCAAATTAAAATATAGGAAATAGAACTTACCAGTAAGAGTGATTTTCTAAAGACTGCTTCTGGTTGACTTAGGGTTTGAAAGAGAAACCTTAATTTTTCAACTTGGAGATATTGAAAATGTGATTGGAGGAAAAAATGAACCTCCATAAGGTGAGCTGATAAGTGAACTCATTTCCCCAAAACTATGGACAGAAGTACATAAATCTAATGCTTTAGTTTCTCTCGGCAGTAGCGTTAGGGTAGAAAATGAAAATTCTCGAATTTGGAATCTCACCACAAAAATATGCTCCCTCCTAGGGAAAGTTGAATTGACCTTATGTTTTAGCTTATATGATGAGGGAGTTGCTTGGAGTGGTAAAACTTAACTTGTTTGAGTTGTTGCACGAGTACTGCACAATGATTTCTTTCAGGTTGGAGCTGATACCATGTTATAATTATAATGGTTATGTGAAATATTCAAATAATTTACGCCATAATAAATAGGATCATCGAAAGAATGACAAGTATAGTAGCACAAAAAGAACACAGAGATTTATCCTAGGAAACCCCCTTAGGGAAAAAACACAACAAAACTTCCTCAATATAGAATTCGACCAAGTACAGTGAACTATTGAGATTACAACATCATGAGTCATTCTCCAGTCTTGTGAGTAATATCAAGACAATAGACTTGTGAGAAATATCAAGTCCTACAAATATCCTGATATGATTGAGGTGGTGATGTTGCAATGCTTGTGATTAATATCAAGCTGAGTCTTGTGAGTAATATCAAGACAATGGACTTGTGAGTAATATCAAGTTCTACAAATATCCTCATGTTGTGAGGTGGTGCACTTTACTATGTAAAGTGGATATACTATGTGATGTATGTCTAGTCATGGTCAACAAGTGCTACACATATATTTTAGGTATTAGATACCCCTAGAGTGATTTACTTTAGCATGTGACTATATGACTCGGGGTAATACATATGATCATAGGTTCGAAATAATTCTTATGAATATGATATGATATAGAATTAATGTAAACACATATGGACCATGTAGATAAAATTAATATGGGCACAAAGATAGAGAGAGAATTCGAATTTCTCATGTATGTCACCAAGTGAACTCGAATTGATAAGACATCAGTTGAGTCTTACTTATGATAAACAAAGTTTAGTTAATTAAGGAATCAACTCCTTAATTTATGCAAGTGGTTGTTGGAGATGACACTGATGGAGAAACACTAGTTCTATTTAGTTACGTTCAGTTCTGTTCAATTACATTCAGTTCTATTCAGTTACATGCAGTTCCATTCAATTCAGTTCAGTTCATTTAGTTACATGCAGTTCCATTCAATTCAGTTCAGTTCATTCAGTTAACAAAACATTTAGCGATAGTTAAACTCAGTGAATTAATGGAGGGCACATATCTTCATTGTGGGAGATAATTATGAAGTACCCACTTGGAACCAAGTCCATGGGGGCGCATGGTTGAAGATGAGACAATGTTGTCAGTATTAACAAGTTACTGAAGCATGAAAATATTTGCTACCTTCTTTGTATAACTAATTTTGGCTTGTTATTAAAGTGCTATGTACTTGGAAATACCATTACAGTGTTCTATTTGATCTCTCCTCTCTTGTGATATCTAATCAAGAAATATGTTATTGTGTTGTAAGCATTCTCAGTCGATTATCAATCATACTCTAAGAATGTTTCCTTGGTTTTTTATCCTTCGAATCAGTGCAGGGTTTTCCTTTGGTATATCTTGTGGTCTATGGTTTGATTTATTTATGTCTTTGGATTATTTATGAGATATATCTGCACTGTAACTGTGGATTAAAGTTTTAAAATTCAAGAATATTTATTTATTGCTCAAACACTAACATGAACAACCCCAAGAAAAATACTAGTAACTTCTTCTCTACAATAGACTTCTTCAATATCACTCTTGCACACTTTATTGAGTGAGATGTGTGTCTAAATGAGGGTAGCACCTCCCTTATTTATACTCATCAAGTGAGTGACATTCTACCTAAATGGGACAACCTATTGCTCCTGTTTGGGTTAACCTTGACTCGGGAATGAGTAAAAGTTAATTTAGGTCTAGAACAGCTTTGGGCACATGGTTTCTTGTATCACATGGTATTTGGTGTCCCATGGTATTTTCCCATCGTATTGCATGTAAATAAGCCTTTATAAGGCTTGAGGAGGCTCCATTGTAAAGTGTCCTGGAGGTTAGTGGTGGCTATCTCACTTGGATGGGCTTGGCCAGTTTAGGTCATGTGATATAATATATTTATTATGGTGGTTTTTCCCAGTTTTGGGTTTTCCACGTAAACATTGTGTGTCTATATTTAATGGTTGTTTGTCTAATTTTATTTATTTTGCAAGTTATTATATTTTAATTCTCGTTAAATCCTAATAAATGGTATCAGAGCATGTGGTTGGAGATCCTTGAGGCTATAGTTTTTTTAACCAATCTTTAATTAATATGTTGATGGGTGCATGTTTGGTTGTACCTAACACCCTTGCATTTTTTTTGTTCATGGTTAGAATGTAGTTTCCTTGGGTGCTAGAAGCACAAGTTATCCCTCCGATGCATAGAGAAGGGATGTTACATCAAGTGTGGAATGAACCACTTGGTAGGTATGAGCACTACAACAAAATACTCTTTTGGGGGCAGTTTTGCTAACACACCCCCCCGCCCCCCTCAAAATATTTTTTATGTCTTTGGGGGAAATTCTTAAAACCCCCCCTCAAAAGTCTCGAGAGTTGGACTTTTGGGGGTGGTTTTTAAAAAACCACCCCCAAAATTCCAACTCTCAAGACTTTTTCTGTTGGGGGGGGGTTAGAAAGAACCCCCCGTAAAGGTATTTTTGAAGGATTTTTTTGGAAACCACCCCCAAAAGTTCAATTATCTTGACTTTTGGAGGGGGTTTTCTAAAGAACCCCCCTAAATACATTGGGGGTGTTTTTTCTAACCACGCACCACCCCCCCCCCCAAAAAAAAAAAAAAAAGTTTTTTAGGTATTTGGGGGCGGTTCTTAAATACCCCCCTCAAAAGTCCCGAGAATTGGAATTCTTTTTGGGGGGGTTTAGAAAGAACCCTCTCCCACAAAATTCATTAAATTAGACATTTTGGGGAAATTGTTTTAAAACCTCCCCCAAAAGTTCAATTCTCATGAATTTTGGAGGGGATTTTTAAAGACCTAAAGAGATTTTCAAGGAGGATTTAAAAAAA
>LPNX011093249.1:5201-40122 GCA_001517045.1 Pseudotsuga menziesii | reverse complement strand
AGGCTACTCCTAAATATATATTTCAATAAGGTTTTTTGAAAACTCCCATAAAAATTAGAGAATTTTACTTTTGGAGGTGGTTTTTTAAAGACTACTGCCAAAACTTCAATTCTCATGACTTTGCGGGGAGGGGTTAGAAGGACCGCCCCTAAATATATTTTCCAGGTATGTTCTCAATATCATCCTCTCAAAGAATACTAAAATTTACAACTAATTATTATATAATTGACCCCTAATTAACCTCATAATTGAATGCTAATTACCCCCAATTATCACTCATTGCACCAAAATGACCCATACTTGATCACTAATTACCCCTAAATAATCCATGCTTACCAGTAATTAACGCTTGATAACCTCTAAATGACCCCTAGTTTTTTCCAAGGAAAACCGCGTGGAGAAACCTATTGGATTTTTCCAAACATTCATAAATGGCATATTCCCTAGTAAATCCATCGATGTGGATTACTATGCCTCACACACAAGGATTTGAAATGGGCACATGCCACCATTAACCTAACTAAATGCCCAACATCATGGACAACTACTAGTTTAGCTAAGCCCTTGGGATTAAATGGCCCCTACTTACCCATAATTGGCCCATAGGTACCATTAATTGCCCTTAGTTAACCCATAATTGACCCCTAATTACCATTAATCAACTTGTAATTACCCCATAGTTCACCCCTTATTAACTAGTAATTACCCCTAAATAATCCATGCTTACCAGTAATTAACCCTTGATAACCTCTAAATGGCCCCTACATTTTTCCAAGGAAAACCTCATGGGGAAACCCAATGGATCTTTCCAAACATTCATAGATGACATATTCCCTAGTAAACCCATTGATATAGATGAGTGTGCTTCACACAAAAGGATTCGAAATGGGCACATGCCACCATGAACCTAACTAAATTCCCAACACCATGGAAACCGCTAGTTTAGATGAGTTCATGGGCTTAAATGGCCCCTACTTACCTATAATTGATCCATAAGTACCATTAATTACCCCTCGTTAACCCATAATTGACCCTTAATTACCACTAATTAACCCCTCATTATCCCATAATTGACCTCTTATTAACCCTTGATTACCACAACCCATTACACAATAATTACCCCTAAATGACCCTTAATTACCCATAATTGACCACAAATTACCCCTAAATTATCACTAATCAACCCCTAATTACCCTTCATTTACCCATAAATGGGGCCTAACTTTGTGCAGGGCCCGAGTCCATCATATATGCCTTATAGAGGGAATTTTTGGCTTATGAGTGGGATATGGTGGCAATTTTGGGATGTATAACACCATGAATAATTTTTTACAACCAGGCCATGGTTTGAGATTAAATTCTAGGGCCTAAGTTCATATAGTTTCCTTTAGGTCTTGTGGGTCATGTGTAGCACCCCAAATGAACACACATGCCATACCAAGGAAATATTTAGCATATGAGTGAAATATGTCCATCATTTTGAGAATTACATAGCAAGGTTATTTCTTGATTCCCATGCCATGGTCTAAGGATAAAAGGCAAGGCAATAGGCCATAGCATATATTTCTATGGGGCTCACATGATATGTTTTGCAACTCAAGGGATCACACATGCCCATATTACATAATATTTGGCCTCTAAGTTTGATATTGTGGTGATTTCAATGTTTAAAAAACTTGATATGTTTCTTGGGGATAAGGGCATAGTTTGGTGCAATAACCTAGGTAAGTAAGTCCATGGAATTTATCTCTAAGCCTTACATTCCATGTGTGGGGACTTAAGCCACAACATAGGCCATGCATAGGAAACCTTTTGAATGTGATTAAGATTCCAAGGTTCAAAAGCTTGATTTTAAATTGATTGTAAGAATCCCTCTCAACAACAAAAATCATATGGAGGGACCCAAGTCTCATATATTTGCAGTAGAGGAAGCTTATTTGACTGGGGATCAAAATATCCATCTAACTGATCATCTCTCCTTTAGTAGCATCTAGCCTTGGTCAAATATGTACTCTTTAGGACTTCCACTACTTTCCAAGGGTGTAGCATATCCTTACATTTCAGTCTTGTGATGCTTTTGAAATTATCTAAGTCATAAGTAGAGAAACCACTACTTTGAGTTTTCCTTTTCCCATCTATATTCGCAACAATCTTTTATAAGATCAACAATCAAATCTTTTATCTAAGTAATCAATCTTAAATGTTATAAGCATAGAAAACTAGTATTTGCAATCTTTTATCTTCATCATCTAAATCTAACTTTTTTTTGTAAAATTACTGAAATAGAATTGGCACTAATATAGTGAATTCAAATTGCAATAGAATTGGTGCATCTATTATGTGCATGAGTTTGGTGTGTCACTTGTGTATGTGAGTTAGGTGAATCTATTATGTGCTTGAGTTTAATGTGTGTATTTGGTGATCTTAATTTTATCATATTCATTGTGATGTGAAATTTCCTCACCTTTTTGCTTCACATATTGAAGTTAATTATTGGTGGCTAATCCTTCATTCTCATTTTATGAAGTGTGATAAAAATCCCATAGTACCATTATGCACCATTTAAAAGGTGTAGGGATGCCTATTTCCTTCTTGTCTGCATGGTTTCATTGAGTGGCCACTTTTTACTTTCCTATTTTATATTAGATTTCTTTGGGATGTAGTGGAAAGGGCACAAATGGGAAAGGTGTTTGTAGGGGTTGTTTTATAATAACCACCGTTAAAAAAATTGTTCAAGACATTATAATTGTCTTATTATTTGTCTTATGTATATTTCCAAAAACCATTATACTTCACCTGCTTGGTGCATGGAAATTTCCTAATTGTTATCAAGATGTGCATGTGATTTAGCTTCATGGACAATATTTATTTTTTAAGGAAAGTATCATGGAAAACCCTTTGAGTACTTCCTCATGATCCATGGATGGTAAATGTGGTAAACCGATGGCCCTGATGAAAGAGCCTATTCATAAGGGAATCAAGAGCTTTGAACTCGTGACCATCCCAACTTTGAGGGAATTAATATCTCATGTTTGGCTCATGAAAATTTGAGCTAACTCTCAAGGATAGATTCATGGATAACATGTGTATGTGATTTAACATTATGGCCAGCTTATTCACCTGATTTTAAATCTACAAGATTATGAAATTTACATAATTCATTTTTGTTCCTCCAATTTTCCCTGGACTTGTGTTGTCGTATTTGATGTAAATATGTAACAAAGATTCATAGTGTGGAGCTCAAGCCAACTCACCACTAGTGAAATAGTTTGGCTTATAATAAGGAAAACATGTTTTATCATTCATGTGCTTGAAAGGCATGTCAAATCGTGAATATTTTGCAATAGTTAAGTACAAGTGAGATAAAACACAAATTTAACTATGCAAGGAAACCTAAATCAAAGCGGATATGATTTTAATATGTGAGGGGGTTCATAAGATTTGGTGGGGGATTCCTCATGGAGGGGATTATTATTCACTAGAACAAAATATAAAGGGGGAGAGAGAAGGGATACCACAAGGAGCGTACAAACTTGTGGACACTGACATTTTTAGACTAGGGAGACTACGTCAAATATGGCTTGGAGTGTGAGATTGAACTCGTGTCCTTGTGATGTCATAGCATTAATTAGGGATGGAATCTACATTGAGAGATTATTGATTGCAATTTTTTCTAAGGTTGGGTGGTGTGTGCCTCTCCCACAATGATTTTGGGAAAGATTTCATTAAAAATATAAATTACCTAGAACTTATTTGAATTATGTATATTGATAAGTGCTCTTGAGAAGATAATCAAATCACCACACACACTTGAAGTTAGGAATGTGACTAAGGATCTTGATGACCATTCCATGGTATAAGGAAAAAGATAGGATCTTATGCCATAACATTTTAGTATGGATCTCATGGTCCATGTTTGGGGTATCAAACCACCACATGAATTACCCTTGTTTAAACCTTAATTGACCCCTAATTACCGCTAATTAACCCCTTATTAACCCCTAATTATCACTAACTACCCAATAATTACCCCTAAATGATCCTTAATTACCTATAATTGACAACAAATTACCCCTAAATTATCACTAATTAACTCCTATTACCCTTCATTTACCCATAATTTGCCATAAATGGCCCCTAACTATGCGCAGGGCTCGAGTCAATCAAGTAGGCCTTATAGATCAGGGAAATTTTGGATTGTGAGTGGGATATGGCAGCCAATTTGGGATGTATAACACCATGAAGGGTTTTTTATAACTAGGTCATAGTTTGAGATTAACATCTAGGTCCTAAGTTCATATCGCTTCTTCTAGGTCCCATGGGTCATGTAGTTCCCCAAAAACTATACATGCCTTCTATAAGAAATTTTTAACATATGAGTGAGATATGTCCATCATTTTGAGAATTAACATACCAAGCATGGTTCTCAATTCCCATGCCATGGTCTAGGGATAAAAGGCGAGGTACTAGTCCATAACATATATTTCTATGGAGCTCACATGCCATGTTTCATCGCTTGGGGCATCACGCATGTTGTTAATACATAAACTTTGGCCTACGAGTTTGGTATGGTGGTGATTTCAAGGTTTGAAATACTTGATATGTTTCTTGGGGATAAGGGCATAGTTGGTGCAAAATCCTAGGTTCTAATCCATGGAATCTATCTCTAACCCTTACATATCATGTGTGGGGCCTTAAGCCATAACATAGGCCATGGATAGGAAATCTATGGCATGTGAGTAAGATGTTGTGTGAAATTTGAATATAGGTTTAATACAACAAGGATGGTTCTCATGAACCAATTCATGGCCTAGTGTGAAGATATAGTTTTTTAGTCCATAACATGTGGCTTTCGGGTTATACACAGGCCATCCATGAGGCCCTAGCACATATTTCCCTATGACATGGATATGGTGGCCATTTTTAGGTTTTTCACATTATGGACGCCTCTTCATCATTAATCCATCATTTGATACCAAAACCCATGTTATTGGGATAAAACATTTGTTAATGGGGCTCATGGTCTCTTTGCATAATAACCCACGTCCTTACATAGGGCCTGTGTAGGGAATCCTTAGTTTCCTACATGTGATATGTGGTCACCAAATTGAGGAGGGGCACACTAGGGACGGATCTTGAGGACCATTCCATGTTATAAGGAAAAATATAGGACCTTATTTTGTCATGGTCCTTATGTAGTAACCTACACATAATTACTTTACCTTACAAGTGAGATATGGTGGCCATTTCAATATGTGTAACATTGATATGGATGATTATTGTGGCCTATATCATGACCCACAAACTAAATTTAGGGTCTTATTCCATATTATTTTCTATGCAGTTGATGGTCCATGCATGTTAACCTAGACTACCACATATGAACTACATATGGAAACTATAGCCTACGTGTAACAATGTGGCTCATGAGTGATGCATCGTAAGGCTTTGAGACAACACATAATCTCTATGGAGGAAATATTCTTTCAACTACAAGTGGGAAATGTTTTTATTTTGAGATTTATAACATCGATAATCGATCTCTTGGACCACACCATGGTATAGGGTTTAAATTTATGGCCTAAGTTCACACCATTTGTTTATGAGATCATGGACCATCAGCATGATTCCCTTGACCATCACATAGCATGAATCTGCATAGAAAACATCTAGTCTACATCTGAGATATGGTCATCATTTTGAAAAATTGTGCATAGGGGTTGGTTCTTGATGTGTGACTTAAAATACAGTCAAAACTATGGTTTTAGGCTGTAACATTTTCCTCTAAATCTCATGCTCCATACGCGGGGTCCAAAATTAGCACCATAAGCCATCCACAGGGAATATTTGGCATGTAAGTTGGATACGATCATGGCCATTTTGAGGTTTAGAACAACATCGATGGTTACAAATGATACCAAAGTAAAGGTTTCATGAGCCATAATTTGTGGGGTCCTTAGCCACTATGTAGGTCTTATAAATGGGAACTTTGTCATGTGAGTAGGATATGGTGTCCATTTAAAGTTTGTTACACCAAGTTGAGTTCAATGCCAAATATGTAGTTTGTTGGGTAAAAACTTTAGTGTACTCTAAGGCTCTTCATGGGCACCAGGAATGGTTCTCATGGCCCGAGCTATCATCCATGGACAAAATTTAGGGCCATTAGAGGAAATTTGGGGTCTAAAATGGGACTTATAAGAAAATGCGCCAACAATCAATTTTGTGAGTTGGAATTCAAGAAACAATAGAATTTCAATAAAATGAGTCAACCATAATGGTTGAAATGACATATTTGTCATAAAAGAAAACTACTTTTTTTATTTGTATTTTCGACATATCTCCTTGTGTTTTTACTCAAATTTCAAGTGGGAGAGCTCATTGGATGCGGAATTTAATTCTACATCCAACAAGTACCAACAATGCATACTTTTGATGGACCCTGCTACCCCAAAAATAAGAAACACCTGAAAAAACATGATGATGATGTCATCATCATGTTTTTCAGGAATTTCTTGTTTTTGGGGTAGCAGGGTTTGTCAAAAGTATGCAGTGTGGGTACTCGTTGGATGTGGAATTAAATTCTGCATCCAATGAGCTCTCCTGCTTGGAATTTAAGTAAAAACACAGGTAGACATGTAGAAAATACGAACAAAAAAAGTAGTTTTTTTCATTCTTCCACCAAAATTAATAACTATTATTTTATTATTTTAACTATTATTTTATCATTTTCCTTAGGAGGCCCATTTTAGACCTCAAATTTCCTCTAATGCTTGTCGATGACAATGATTATGATGAGGATTAAATTTTTTTTTTGATTAGGGTTTATTTGGTTAAGGGGTTAGGGAGTTGTGGGGGGTGGTTTAAAAAACCACCTCCAAAAGTCATTTAGATTGGACTTTTCTTCACCTATATTGATAGTTTGGGATAGAAGGTTCTACATAATTCAATGCTTAGCTGTTAGGGGTTTCAGTGGTTAGTTTCCTTATGGTAACATTATGATGTATGCATTGTGCAAAATACATAGTCACTATGGTCACATTAATTAGCACTTAAGGGATTAGTTGGTTAATGGGTTAGGGGATTTGGGATTAGGGGGTTTATAAGGAGTTAGGGTTACAGTTCAATGGGGTTATGGTCATTATGGCCATTAAGGTCACATTAGGGGGGTTAGGAGCTAGGTGTATAAGGAGGTTTAGGTTTAAGGGGTCAAGGGATTATTTATTAGGGATTTTAGTGGTTAGGGGCCTTATGGTCACATTATGTCATTTGAATGCTTTACATATTATACATAGTCATTGGTCACTATGGTCACATTTAGTGGTTAGGGGCCTTAGGGTTTATGGCACTCAGGGGTTAGGGTTTAGTGTGTTAAACGATTAGGGGATTTGGGTAATTTAGGGGGATTATAAAGAGTTAGGATTAGGGTTTAATGGGGTTATGGTCACTGTGGTCACATTTAATGGTCAGGGGCCTTAGGGTTTAGGGTTTAAGGGGTTATATGGTTAGGGTATTTGGGGTTATGGGTTTTATAAGAAGTTAGGGTTTATCATTTTCATATCCATCATCATCATCATTGTGATCATCATTGTCATCATTATCATCATTGTCATTATTTTCATCATCATTTGTGGATCTAACATGACTTTGTCTGTAGCTATACCCATAAAGATAAGTAAGGCCTTGATATTTTCCATATTGTTACAACCATTTCCATGCTATCGGGTGAAGGTAAAGTAGCGATTCTTGGTCAAGTATATTAATTCCCCACACTTTACATAGGTCCAAATTTACCATGAAAGCTTTGTTAAGAAAACACTATGGAAATGTTTTGTCAATTTCCAAATGCCCAACCTGCATTGGTAAATTTATTCTAAAAAGGTTCAGAAGTCCGTCATATGCATGCTAAATCTTCTAGAAAACTTGCAAGGGAGATGTGAATTGGTCTTAGAATATCATAGTGTTCCTATCTAGCCATAGTGCCCAAAAAATTCTAAGAGGAGCAATATTATGTTTATCAACCACCTTTTCATCCAACTAGGTTTTGTGAGATTAATATCCATTTGAGTTTCCTTCTCAAACCCCTCCTCCACCAGTCAATGAATTTGATGTTTCCTAGGCATTCCTGTAGTAACGATTTCTCACTAGAAAATGTTATATTTCCTTTGATTACTCTTACATATAGGACACATACTAGTACCTTTCATGTGCATCTCATTAAAATATCCCATGTGATTACTTTGTTTTATAGGTCCACCCACATAAATATTATGGCCTTCAAGAATGATTTGCAAAATTTGACCACCACGAATTTCCCTCAATCTCTCATGTGTTTAAAAGCATGGAAGTATGCCCAAGGCACACTATGTAGCTTCCATTAGTAGGGTTTTTAAACCACACCAATATATATTCTTAAAATATAGTTTTAAAAAATTATAAGATATATATTGAACCAATCTATTCCATCCACCAATTAAATCTCCTCCAACAATAAAAACTCAACAACATATTTCCATTATTCCCTTCAATAGTTGTAGGCCTTTACCTTGACACCCCTCCACTTATATTCAATCACATGCATCTATTTCCAAGCATGAGCTTTGACTATGTGTATGTATTTACCCAATATGTTTCCAATGGTTTTGAATGTTTCATCATCCAAACAAATAGAGACAAATGTGGAAGTCTTACCCGACCTTGTATTGTGTTTGGGATTCTTATTGTTATTTGAAATCAAACATCCACCTTCTCAAATACATTTAACGCGGCCCCACAAACTACGGGTCATTTTTGAAAATATTTTCCTTAACCAAGGTTTATCTCAAAAAAAAGGTGTAGAATCCATTTGCATATAAATAGTAGAGGGTATAACCCCCTTCATGTGAGGGATCCGCTACTCATGGAGTTAGTTATCCACGGTTTTTGGTTTTATCCAAGTGCTTGTAAATATTTCAACCAGAGTTACTTTTGAAAAGATAATGACTTTCTTCTCGAGCACATTTGAATAGGATATTAGAGTTGGGATTTGGTCCATTTGTTTTTAGACTTTGAGTCATATCAACAAATGAATTTTAGGATTTTAAATACTAGAGTATCCATTGTTTTTAAAGTTATCACACTAATAGTAAAATTAGATGATTTTCCCTATGAGAGATGATATTCAATATTAGAGAAACCCTTGAAGAATATTACATAATAATAAAAAAATTGAATCATAACTGACACCCAAATTTTTAATGTCCCTTTTTAAGAATTTTATTAAAATGACCGATTTTTCATTTTTTTCCCTATTTCGACCTTTTGACTAGTTTTGATGTCTAGGTCTCCAAATTGACCCAAATATTCCGATAAGGTGTATGAATAATATTAAGACTTGAATATTATGTTCAGGGATTATTCATGACCCTCCAAATACTTCTGCAAACTTGTTTAATATTTTGGCCAAAGTAGGAGTTTTCACTAACAACTTGGGTTCCAATTCCCCCTGAGTAAATGCTGAAAATGGCTTCTCAAATGCTCCCAAAACCACTCGAATTTATGAAAAGAGGAAGAGGATTTTTAATGGAAAATTTTAAGGTATTATATGCATCATTATTAATTTTATACAGGCTGTTATAACTCTCTCCCAAACAGCTACAAAATCACTAATTCAACCCTTGAGGAAATGGCACCAAATCTTCTCCAAATGTAATTAAACTAAGTAAGATGACATCAAATGCTTAATTAATGAACATGAAACTTGTAATACTCATAAATTAAATTATATTAATAAATAAACAATCATTATTTTACTTATACATTCGAATCCATCAACATTACATTGGTTCAGCACAAGGTAGTGGGGAAATGGCATTGTTTCTTCATTGTTTAACATTTTTACATGAAATATTTTGGTATTTCGACCTGAGACTTTATGAATATGAAAAAAAGAGTATAAAATTAATTTAAATCATCATATATATATCATATAAATATTCTTTCATTCAAAATCATCAACATTACAACGACATACATCAATATAGTGGGGAAATGGCTATTGTTTGCTCATTAATAATCACTTTTACATACAACTATTTGGTATTTCTACATAATACTTTATTAAGATGAAGAAAATAGTATATTAATCTTATTACCATAATAAATGGACCATGATAATTTCTCCCAAAGAGATCAATAGCTCCCCAAGTACGCCTCAGTCCATATAGCAAGAATATGATGAGAAAACTTGGAATAGATGAAATAACATGTTGATATTGAAGTGTCAAAGAGATGACCTGTAGCTTTAAAATATAACTTATGAATCCATTAAATCTTCATGAAAGACCTGAATGGACTTTCCACACACAAACTTCGATGGGAATCTTTCACCCTCGAAACTGGCTAAGGCAAGAAACTAGTCATCCACTAGCTCTCTCTCTTCACAAATGAAAATTTCTCAAATTTCTCAAAAGCTTCCTTCATTATTTGTTCTTAAAATTTATAAAATTTCCAAGATCTCTATGGGTATAATTCCTTCCAAGAGATGAATTCCAACTCTAGTTGGGAAGAGATTCCAAAGAATGCCACTTATACAACAATTCCTAGTCTCCCACTTCCACCAAATCACATGTGGAAGCATCTTAGCTTCCCTAAATCCCTTTAGCACCCTCTTGGAGATAATTTTAGCCCTGACTTGTCATATATGTCAAATGTCAGCCTTAATATCTGATTTGTGTCATAGGTGTCATAACATCTTCATCATTGTTGTCATAGAGCTAGGGAATCTAGTCCAAGTGTCTTACTAGCTCCTAAATACCTCTTCCTCTTCCATGGGAGTTACTCTTCCACTCAAATTCGACCTTAATTTATTCATGCCAAGTATACAGACCTTCCAACTCATCCCAATACCCTTGTTCTTCTTATGGATTCGAAATGACAAGAGGAGGATGCCATGTGGCATAGAAAATCTAGCTTGTGTGGGTCCCACATCCTCCATGTGTCTTGATGACCAATTTCCACTTTGATTTTCCATTGTATTTCTTTATTTATATCCTTATTAAATATTTATTCCATTATAATGTTATAACATCATTTATTGTCCCCCTTATTCCAAATCCCAAAGCTTCCACCCCCAACCTAGGAAACTAGTAATTTTCCTCCTTGGCAATTATTTGACCCTTAGCATCAATTTGAAAAACTCTCATGAATATGGAAAATGTGATTATGCCAATGTGACCCAATGAAAAATTTGGGACATTAAATATCCTCCCTTCCCAATATTGCTTGTCTTCGAGGAATTTCAAACATGGGTGTTGAAGAACATGCTTTGTGTATGATTATTTGAAGTTGCCACTGAGTTGCCCAACTTTGAGTCTTTGAGATTCTATGAAGATTTTATAGAGGAAGAACCATTCTTGATGCTGCACTACTATGATTAAAATCACTTTATTAAGTGGGGAATCCATATCCCATACTGCTTGTTTCCCCAAAAATTTGAAATCAATGAGACCAAAAACTATCCCAGGGTCCCATTGCTTGTATTGCACTCCAAGAATTAAGAGTGCTCTCCAACCCATACCATTAGGAAAGAGAATTACAGGATCCCATTTTGTTATATGCATTCCTACAAACATCATGAGTAAATAATATATATCATCAAAATACATAAAAACATAATAAAAATGTTCATTGAGGAGGTGCCTCATCAACCAATCATGAAAGTGCTTATACCTCCAAGTAAGTAGACCACCATTTTCCAAGTGCATACAAGCTTCAAGTGACCAATCAAATATGCTCCAATCACATAGGTGACGACCCCATGTCCTATAATGCTGATCCAAAAGGATGTGATATGCATCAAAATATTCAGCCATGTATTCTTTCATCCAAGAAGTGAAGGAATAATCTCCACTAATATCTAAACCAAATAATGAGCAAAAAAAACAAGGACACTTCAAATGACTCAAAGAAGTATCACCCATACATCCATGAATGAGAAAATCATAAATATATAACAAAGTATGTGGCTGGAAACAAAAATGTTCTCCAATCATAAATCTGTTCACCCCGGTGTTGGATGAAGTTCCTCCAACATCAATTGAACCAAGTGTTGAGCAAGAAAAACCATGAGTCTTCAAGTGACTCAAATCCATATCATAGGTGCATCCATGTAGATGTGCATCATCATAACGTAACAAAGGATGCTGCTGAAAATGTGAATAATAATGTGCTCCAACCATGTCATCATAAAAAGTAAATGTAGGAGTTCCATACTCCTCATGTGGCACCATAAAAAAGAACCCTTTCACCCATACTTCATTGAGACTAATTCTGCAAAACATGGAATTGTAGGATGTCGGAGAATGAAATAACTCACCCAAATGATCAAAAGGTGCATAAGTTTAATCATGTGAAGGATCCACATGGGTAGTATCATGCAGCTCCTTCAAAAGTGTGAAACCTTTGTCATAGTTTGCTTCCAATGTAGAGGAATCATGATCTTCTTTAAAAATTGCATAACCTTCATCAAGAGCCTCAATTCAAGTTCCTCTTCCACCACAACAAGTGTTTGTATATATTCAATTTAATCTTCAAAAAAAAAATCACATTCAAATTTCCACATTTCTCATGATCCACCCTATCATGAGAATCCTCCAAACAATCTACCATTTGACAATCTGAAACATAGGAGGAAAAACAAGTATCTTGCAACTTTTCAAGAAGTTTCTCATTTTGAATTGTGAGATTATGATTATCCTCATTATTCTTAAAGTATGCATCATGTAACAATTCATTAAGCTCAAACAAATGGTTTTTATAAAAAATAAAAGACATGAAATTACCTTTGATGTGGCACATTGCTCTTTGAATCTTCTCCATGTCTTCAAGGAATGATGTTTCCTTCAATGAAGTAGCTCTCCAACAAGAATTTGACACTAATGATTGAGTGTCATGGAGTATGCTAAGGGACTCTTGGATCTTATTTTCATTATTCTTTAAGGACCCTTCAATAAAATGAGGCTCTTACAAATGAATCTCCTCATATTCTTCCTTCTTGCTTGGGACCAACTTCATGAAGCTCAAGTGGTGATGGGTAAGTTGATCTTGTTTCTTCTTCAACTGATACAAGGTATTCATTTTCATGTTTAATGGAATTTTGGCTTGCAGCAACACTATCAAAAGTGATATCTATGTAACCAACATAGAGGTGTGAGCACCCATCAGTAGGTACTATTTCATAGTTCAAGCATTCATCAGTAGTTGCTCTTTGTTTCATTTCCAAGGTAGAATGTGTCTTGAAATGATCTTCAATATTTTCAATAGAAACTTCTTCATACTCATGTGACGTCTCTTCATATTTTTTAGAGTCACTTGGGAGTGAATTTCGATCCTCTTCATGTACTACTTCTTCTACTTCACCTATTTCAGAACTAGGTGGTTCATGGGTCTCCTCCTTTTGCTTCTTCAAGCAAGCTGATGCATTTTTCCCCTTGGTTTTCTTAAGATCAATATATTATCTCCAGAGTTGGATAGCCAAAAATTTGAATCCTTTCATGAAATTATTTGTAATGTCTTAAAATATAGGTTCCATGATTTTTATATGCTCCTCACCATCATATGAGGTTCCCTTTTCATCCCTAGTCATGGTTTCCTCAAAAAATTGCCCTCTTCTCCTACTTTTTTTCCCTCTTCAACAAAAGCACTTTTGGTTTCAATATCTAATGGTGGTCCTTGAATTATTGTATTCATAAATGTCAGACCACATCAGGTGCCAAGATCATGATCTGTTACCAATGTAACGTCCCTTTTTAATAATTTTATTAAAATGACCAATTTTTCATTTTTTTCCCTATTTCGACCTTTGACTAGTTTTGATGTCTAGGTCTCCAAATTGACCCAAATGATACCAAATATTCTGAGAAGGTGTATGAATGATATTAAGACTTGAATATGATGTTAAGGGATGATTTATGACCCTCCAAATACTTTTGAAAACTTGTTTAATATTCTGTCCAAAGTAGGAGTTTTCCTAACAAATTGGAGTTCCAATCCCCCCTGGGTAAGTGCTGAAAATGGATTCTCAAATGCTCCAAAACCCACTCGAATTTATGAAAAGAGGCATAGGATGTTTAAAGGAAATTGTTAATGTCTCATATGCATCATTATTCAGTTTATATATGCTATTATAACCTTCTCCCAAACAACTACACAATCACTAATTCGACCCTTGGGGAAATGGCACCAAATCTTCTCTAAATGCAATTAAACTGAGTAAGATGAATTCAAATGCTAAAGTGATGAAAATTAAAATTGTATACTCATAAATTATATTCCATTAATACATAAATCATCAATATTTTACTTATGCATTCTAATCCATCAACATTACATTGGTTCACAACAAGGTAGTGGGGAAATGACACTGTTTCTTTATTGTTTAACATTTTTACATGAAATTTTTTGGTATTTAGACATTATAATTTATGAATATTAATAAAAGAGTATAAATGGAATTCCATTCATCATATATATACCATATACACATTCTTTCATTCAAAATCATTAGCATTACAATGGCATACATCAATATAGTGGGGAAATCGTCATTGTTTGCTCATTAATAATCAATTTTACATACAACCATTTGGTATTTAGACCCATGAATTTATGAATATGAATAAAATAGTATATTAAGCTTATTACCACCATAAATGGACCATTAGAATCTCTCCCAAAGATATCAATAGCTCACCAAGTGCTCCTTAGTCCATAGAGCAAGAATATGATGAGAAAACTTGGAATAAATGAAAGAACAAGATGATATTGAAGTGTCCACGAGCTGCCCTATATCTTGCAGCTATAAATTATGACTCCATTAAATCTCCATGAAATATCTAAATGGCCTTTCCACACACCAACTTCGATGGGAATCTTTCACCCTCGAAATTGGCTAAGGCAAGAAACTAGTCATCCACTAGATCTCTCTCTTCACAAATGAAAATTTCTCAAATGATCAGAAGCTTCCTTCATTATTTGTTGTTGAAATTTATAAAGTTTACAAGCTCTCTATGGGTCGAATTCCTTCCAAGAGATGCATTCCAACTCTAGTTGGGAAGAGATTCCAAAGAATGCCACTTGTACAACAATTCCTAGTCTCCCACTTTCACCAAATCACATGTGGAAGCATATTAGCTTCCCTAAATCCCTTGAGTGCCCTCTTGGAGATATTTTAAGACCTGGCATGTCAGCCTTTAGATCTGATTTTTGTCATAGGTGTCATAGCATCTTCATCATTGTTTTCATAGAGCTAGGGAATCTAGTCCAAGTGTCTCACTAGCTCCAAAATGCCTCTTCCTCTTCCACTACAATCCGATATTAACTGATTCATGCCAAGTATATTGAACTTCCAACTCATCCCAATACCCTTGGGCTTCTTATGGATTCGAAATGACAAGAGGAGGATGCCATGTGGCATAGAAAATCTAGCTTGTGTGGGTCCCACATCCTCCATGTGTCTTCATGATCGATTGCCACTTTGATTTTACCTTGTATTTATTTATTTAGCTCCTTTATTAAATATTTATGCCATTCTAATGTTCAAAAATCATTTATTGTCCCCCTTATTCCAAATCCCAAAGCTTCCACCCACAACCTAGGAAACTAGTAATTTTCCTCCTTGACAATTATTTGACCCTTAGCATTAATTTGACAAACTCTCATGAATATGGAAAATGTGATTAGACCATTGTGAACTAATGCAAAATTTGGGACATGAAAAAATTACACTTTTTCATTCTCCCTTCTTCTCTCATTAGATCTTCTCTAGGGCTCTTTATATGTCCCTTTTTTCTCTTGGGCTTCTTCTCTTTCAATTTCACTATATCGAATCTGACCAAATTTGAAACCCATCTAAAGGTGCTTTTCAGGCTACTAAGACAGTTTGCTAGCATGACTATATGTTTTTATGCTAGTGTGACTGAGTGTCTCTACTAGGTATGACTGCGTGTCTCTCTGCTAGTGTGACTATGTTTCTTGGCTGAGCTATGACCTGTGTCTTTTCCTTCTTAAGAAGTGCTGCTAAATCCTAATTAAATGATTGAAGTTTCTCTTCATGTTTATTAAGAATATGACATTTATACTCTTACTACTATAACCCTCTTAAGTTGTCTCTCAAGGTACGTCATTTGTTCATCTAGGTGACTTTTCCCTTCGATGACAAGATCAGAACCTAAAAGTATCCGAGTATAAGGTTGTTCCAAAACAATTATAGATTAGAATTGTTATTGTTCTTTATTATTGTTTTGTTTCATGAGTTATTGTTACTGAACATGGAATTTGGTGAATCATCTCAAGGACCAACTTTAACGTAGTGAATTATGTTTGAAGTTATTGTAGAAGTACTATTCTGAATCTAATGTTGTATTATAATTCTATTTATGCATTAAAGTATATTTTTTATATCAAATCCTAACCTAACCCTGAACTTTAACAATTTGTTCCCGACAACCTTCTCTAAGAAGTAAAACTATGTGACTGAACCCATTGTTGAAAAACTTTTCACCCTTGTTGACATGCTCTTTTTTCCACATCAACACCTAGCCACACCTATGCGACACTATGGCATAGTATACACTTTTGAAAATATTTTTTTTGTAGCTATTGGCATCAATCGATGATTTAGTGTCTTTTTCCTTAACATATTTATAAATTTTACATGCAAATGCAGGAAAACACCTCAATATGATACTTCAGGCCTTCTAAATTTTTGTGTTTTCTTGAAATACAATTTGTCATGCTGTGACCCTGTATTTTTTGTATGACTATAAACTGTAGGGTTTTTTAAGGGAAATATTAGTAGTGATACAACATGAACTTGTTTTGTAAATTGCAAGGAAATGCTTCTTGTTCCAAAAATTGTTAGGAAATTTTCCATCTCTCTGATAGTGTGTGATTGAAAGGTGCAAAGATAGGATTTTTAACAATTAAAAGCAAGGAGTCTCATCAATTAAATACAAAGAACCAGACAATAATAATTTCTCAAATGGTAAGCTCCTTTTTTCATTGAGTACATTATGAGCAGTTGTGTATTTGAAGGATGGAGTTTGTTGATCATGAAATTTGTAGATAAATAAGGGTATTAGTATATTTGTTTTTGTAATAATTTTTTTTTTCTTCAATCAATTATTTGAATCTAAATTTATATTGTGTACTTTAAATCATTATTATCAGAACCAAACTAGTTCTGCTAAAACTGGCGACTATAGATAACTAGTTCTGGTATTATTTTCCTAGTATTATTATGGACCACTTGAACATTAGTACCCTATCCTAAGTCAACCTAACATTATTTTATGATATGTTTGGAAAAAACCCTAAAATCAGGGGGTTAGTGGATTGGCCCTTCTAGAAGGCTTGTTAAGATTATAAATTCAAGTCTTGAATTTCATTAAATTACCATGTGTCTTCATAAGAGAAGATTGAAGATCCGATTCTTGATTTCTCTAAGGGTTTGGTTCTCCTCCACTTGAAAAATATATTAAGAAGATTATCTATAAAATATTAGGAAAATTAACTCTAACATTTCACAATAAAAAATTATGTGATTGAATTTGTTTTGTTACATAATTTATAATATAGGTTACTTTTCGTGAAAATATTTGTTGTATGAATGCCCTAAAGCACACAAAATTCATCAACATTAAATCCAAAAATCTATAACATCACAACAATGTGAGATGAGTATTAATAATAATGTAATAACATCAACACAATTCGATATGAGTAACATAGTAATGTAATAGGTATCTAAAATTTTATTATTGAATTTATAAAAGGAAATGGTTTATTTTAGACATCTATCATATAAAAGCCTTAAAAATAGTGACAAATTCTCAACCTAAATCTCCAAACATTAGAACATCACCAAGTACATTTCCAAAGCAAATGTGGATGTGTAATGGGCATGTAATAAGGGTTTAGGGTGGATTTAGGGATAACCTTTTAAAGATAACACTAAAACCCCCATTTTAATTGAGTATTAAATATCTATTAGGGATTTAAGATGGATTTAGGAATATGTTTTGCATGAGACCTATGAAAACCCCAAAAGAAAATGTGGATGTGTAATCTCACCCTAACCTAATTCTTATTACTACTATGTTATGGAGTTTAAAGTGTTTATCTCAAACATATTTTAATTGAAAATTTTATGATTGAATTTGTTTTTCACAAAATTTATAAAATGGAAACATTGAGCTTAGGTGCCATACAAAAGTGGCATGTAAGAGTCCCATATCAAATTCCAAAAACACCAATCCTTAAGCCTTACTACATACCAATCGAGGTGTAGGATGGATTTAGGGAATATATTTTGATTGAGACTCATTAAAAAATCCTTTTCCCAAAGCAAGTAAGGATGAGAATTAGGCATCTAGTAGGGGTACCAAATCCATACAAGGGGCCAAAATTCATACAGATGTCTTTAGACAATGATTTAGTGCTTCGAGATGGATTTATACACAAATCCTTAGTTTTCATTCCCGAATGCATGTATCATTACTGAAATATATAATATGTGGACCAAAGTCCATCAATCTAGGGACAAGTCCATTTACTAAGTGCCTATAATTATTGGAATTAGATCCGTTGTGATCACAAATTCCCTTCCCACACCTAGTTCCTTTTAGTTATAAATCATTATTAATTTATTGTTTTCTTAAGAATTAAATTAAGAATACTTATTTTTGTAGTAAATCTTGATTGCATGTAGATGCCAGTTCAAAGGACGATATAATCCAATTAATCTACAACCCAACCTTATAAAGCTAGATAAATTAGTATTTCCTTAATAACGTGGTCGATCCTAGGGTAGGCCTAACCCCAATATTTGTCATCCAAGGCTAGCAATGATTGCCTAGTTGGGGTAGTCCGAGTCATATATGCAAGGAATTCTAAAGATCAGTTCATGTCCTACCCAATGGAAACCCATTTATTGTAGTAGTTTTAACCATAATAGAGGTTTTTGAATCACTCTAGATAAGCTGGAGCACATTTTCTCACTATGTAGATTAGCATTTTCATAGTAAATATTTTCATAGCACATTTTCTCACTATGTCTATATTTGGTATCATTATACAAATAATGTGCTAATGCTCTAAACTTTGAAGTACACCGATAACTTGATGATTTGTAATTATTTTCATTTTGTTTCAAACTTATAAATATTTGATCAAAGGTTGTATGTTTGGGAGTGGGTTTGGAACTTAACATCTATTGGCATTCACAACCATTAGAGAGATTTGAGTCCTTTCAATCTTAGGGCATTGGAAATAGATAGGAAAAAGGCTAAATTGAAATAATTTGATGGTGTGCCAATATCAAAAGATAAAAGGAAAACCTTTGACCTATCCCTACTGTTGAATGAGCTATACATGGACCTTCATGAAATTGTGGATAATAATTCCTTAGAGGTCCATGGATTCCCTTTTGATTTTTAGAAAGCTACATTGGACTATGTTGGGCCTAATTTACTTTATGTATCCAAGGATGTGAAGCATTAATCCTTGCACCAATTCTCTTTAGTCGTGGGAATCAACGGACAAATTATTATATTCATCCTTAAAGTAGGGAGCTAAAGGTAATTATGAATTAGTAGTCCATTCCCTTTCTCAATACTTATTACAAGATTCTAGCTTAGGCCCTAGTTTTGATCCATAACCATATTCTTCCTAAAAATATATTGGTTTCATTCATGAGAGATACATTGGACATTGTTATTTTAGTTTGGAAGGATATCAAATGTACATATAATGTTATTTTAGTTTGGAAAGTATCAAATGTGTTTATACATTTGGCCTAGATGGAGATGGGTCTCTTATATCAAGATATACTTGTACTTCGAAAAACTTAGGATAAAGTTAAGTGACCCTTCAATATGTCCATTCTGCAGAATTTATTTGTCTATAAACACTGACCCCAATAAAACAGTTTCTATTCAACTTCATATCTTTCAATTTTCAATTTTTAGAGTGCAAATTTGCGGCACAGCTACGGCCACAGCTCCAAAATTTTTAGATCCACGGTTGTCATTCGGTCATTTGGTCTTTGGTGGGTGTCGTGTGACATCTCCCGTTGAGTGTAATAAAAGCGTGAAGATCGCCTGGCGTGAGTTTGAGTTTTTGTTTTTAATTTGAGTTTAATAGATAAATTTGATTTTTCGAGGCTGTTGAAATGCTTATAGTAAAAAATGTTCCGTAAATATGTGATTTTTGGTCTTTTAGCTTCTCGATCTGAATATTTACGTCATGTAATTTAATAGCCATGCTGGTGGGCAGTGCTGATAATTGAAATTTTTCGGGGTTATTTTTGGGCAATTTAATAACCGTGGTGAAGTTCTCTAAAAATTGTTGAAGAGGCAATTACCTAGTTGATTGATTGACGGAGTCGGGAGGGGGGTTTTGATTGCAATTACACTTAGCTGACGAATTGCAGATGTCTTTGTGGATTTGCATTTCAGAGATATCTCCCTGAGGTGGAGGGATTTGGAGTGATGCAAAATATTCAGCATCAACAACAGGGTAAGTTTGAGTCTTTACAATCCCGGAACCCTCACAATCTCTGATTTTGCAGTTCCCATTTTTTCTCGACAAGGGTTTTTGATTTGTTAAGATGATGCTCTATGTGTAAAATAATGCTCGTCACCACTAACATCAGGTCCAGGGTTCGATTCCCGTTGGCTACAATTTGGGGGTCTTTTCCCCCCTCAATGCAAAAGAAAATAAGCTTTTGCGGCAATTTTTTCTCACGCTCTGTAAAGAATTTTCTTCCTCAATTATAGCCGGGAAATGACCCCTTTATTCACAATCCCGGTGTTGTAGGTGGTGTCACTTCTTCTTCTCAGCTTCAACGGAATCCGCGCTCCTCTTACAAAGTTCCAATGGCGTCCGACCATATGATTAAGACAACTGCAGAAGAAAATGCCAAGCTCGATCTGGACGGGCTTATCGCGCACATCTTGAATCTTTTGGAATTCAGGGTAAGGGGATCGTATTACACTTCAATTATACTGTGTATATGTTAAATCCATTTAACTTTCGATTGGACAGGAGTTAAATCTTTGAATGTTCAAATTATTTGACAATAATTATACTGTGAAAAATGTTAAATCCATTTTAACTTTAAATTGGACGGGAGTTAAATCTTTGAATTATGTGCTAATTCTTTGACGGTTAGAAATTTCTTGAAAGATTTACATTTTGAAATATTTTTTATCATTTTTCAGGACTAATATTTGTTTTTCACAAAATCAAATACACATACAAAACCTCACAGTCCAGGATTTAGTGGGCACAAAATCTTCTAGGATAAAAAAAACTAACAGAGTTTTTCATTTCTTTCTCAGGAGGGAAAAATATCATCTTATAACCGGAAGGAAGCTCAACAGTATTGGACGACTTCACAAAGCTTCATCAACTTAAGGAAGTTGCTCAATGAGGGAATATTTTATGTTGTGCGTATTAAAAGTCCTTCATAATTTCAGAATAGTTAGTAATTTTTTTATTCTAAACGGAAATGCATGGTCATGACCATGTCCTACATGTGAAATCTTTGATCTAATTCTTTATTTTTATTTTACTGTATTCAGAATAATAATCTAGTTAGTGCAAAGACAGTTGTTTGCAATAGTATGGGTTCGACAAACAATATAGTTGCTGCAGGTTTTCTGGTTGTCGCAAATATATTGGAGAGAATCGAAGATGTTCGTGCCAACCAAATTGAGTGCCTCAGTCATTTAAAGAACGCCCTCATTTGAGGGAAAACATATACGATGAAATAAAAGATACAACGGCATTGATAGTGGAAGGATCCCTGATATGTTGCACCTAGACTGATTCTTCAAAATTTTCAAAGTGCATATTCTAATGCTTTAACTGCAGTTTTTCAATGGTGTAATGTGTAATTATTTACCCAGTAAGTTAATAATTAGATTTTTTTTTCTAATTCTTCCCTAAAATTTTGTAAATCTTTTTAGTGTTGTTGAAAGTTAAAATTTTACTTTAGAAGAATTTATACTTTGAATAATTTCTCAAAATAATGAATCAAAAGTTAATTTTACCTCCTCAAAAATAAACTTGAGACGTTGTAATACAATCCAAAAGTTAGAATTTCAATTACAACAAAGTTCAAAGATTTAAGTTAGAATTTCAATTACAATAAAGTTCAAAGATTTTCCTTTTTAGTATGTGAATTATAAATTTTTCTGGGAAATGAAGTTAAATTTGAAATCGTATATGTGAAATCTATAAATGATATATATGGTTAGAATGTAATAAATGATATACATAGTTAGAATATAATAAGGATTTTCTAAATGGTTTTCCTTTACATGGTCAAAATATGTCATTTCAATAAATTCATATTCAATCTTTGGCAGAATCTAGAGGGAAAAAAGAAGGGAGAGTACATAAACCCTTCACCCTTTTCCATTTCTTTATTTCACTGATATGCAAGGGTTTCTTCCCCAAGTGAAATACGAATGGAATGCCCTAGTTTATTGCTTTCATGAATGGAGTTTCATTCATGGCAGGTTCTTTAACACCACAGTAAACCATGGCGAGATTGTCAAAATTAAGAAAGATGTAGATAACGTGTACAATGATCTACATAACAAAATGGGTTTTTTCATTCTCGATATCTTGCTTCAGGAACGAAGTAGCCGTAAATAATAAATTCGGCTAAATCAAAATGCAGGTTCGAGACCCAATTGAAAGTATGCCTATGAACCTGGTTAAACGAGGGATTTCTTTTTAAAAAGCAAAATTTTATAAGCTTTTTGGTTTTGACTGGAACCACTTATTGGTGAACCCATTTTTATATTTACCAAAACTGACGTGCCTCTAACTTAGTTATTTATTCGACGAGATTTCTTGGATTGGTTGGCACTTTTAAAATGTTATTTACTTTCTCTGCCTACACGATTGCAGGATGTTTGAAAGCTACCAGCTGTTGGGGTGGGGATTGTAGAAACTTCCCTCTTTTAGGAGCTACAACCAGGAAGAATTAGATAATGGGATTCTATACTTGGGTTCCAGGAAGTCTTAGGGGATGCTCAGCTTTGATACCAGATCCACATAAAAAGTGGGCTTACCCTTTAAGTCCCGGATAAGAATGGACTTGTGATCAGAACACTGAGAAGATAAGTGAGAAGTTAAATGTTCTCTCCAGTTAGAAGGAAGTGCCTGATCAACGCAGGGCATATCACGAACACCCAGGTGGATTGCTGTTCTCATCTAAGTTTATTTAAAATTTTAATTTGAAGATATAATATTCTATTAGTAATTAAAGTCTAAGTTTATTTAAAATTTAATTTGAAGATATAATATTCTATTAGTAATTAAAGAGTACTCATAGACGTGATGTTAATGTTGTTGATACAGGTCATGTGCCTATGCCACCACAGCCCGGGACAATTATAATTTATGCACAGACAGTTAATCTTCAAACAAACAGGTGAGATATATAAACCCTACAACGCACCAGTTAAATCTGCAGTGGAGATATATACACTATCTGATCCGACTGTATACTGTGGATCTCACTGTGTATATGCTCTCGGTCAATGTGTTTAGCATTTGTTGTATCGCATTATCATGATAATTAAACATTCATGTTAATTCTCTCATTATAATAATATGAATTAATCACAAAATATTATTGATGTTCATCATTTTAATGACCTTTCTAACATGTATTATGTCCCTTTAGTGGCGTTTGAAAATATTTTAATTATAAATTTTAGTTGATTTATTGAAATTGAACTAGAGAGTATGACAATACTCAAGAGTACTAGTCAATAAATCAACTATTATAATAAAATCAAGAGTACTCGTCAATAAATCAATTTTAGTATATTATAATTAAAATGAACAATAAAATTTTCATGTCTTATTTTAAATATAATTTTATAATATTTTTATGAACTAAGGCTTTCTTGTTTTCATTATTATTTCCTGTCATTTCATATATTATTCATGACACATGGCTTCAGGCACCTCTTCTTCTTGGATGTGATGCAACACATATGGACAAGAAGACTTATGGAATTCTAAGTAACTCTGAGGTTATTGCAATCAATCAAAGTGAGCATCTTCCTCAATTCTTTAAAATATTTAGAAAAGATTATGTTTGTTCCTTAAATCTTCTATATTTTATTATTTTTTCAGATCTTTTGGGAGTAAATGGGAAAAAAGTAAACAAGTAAGGAGACCTAGAGGTATGCAAATCTGTAACCTCTTGTTTGGAACTCATTCCAGTGATTTCTCTGCTGCATTAATGCTTCAAAAACCGTGGTACACAAATCCATGTCATGTTTTATACCAACACTAGGAGATAGTGATAGTGTGCTTGCATTTCTTTTTATTATTTTTGTTCATGATTTTGAGCACGAAAAGATGAAGCCCCTAATATAATTGGAAAGCACATAGTTCATTGTGGTCTAGGAGGTTCATGTTGTCTACTTAGGTGGATTGAATCCCTCAACTATTGTCAGTAATTCTGCTTTTTAGTTTATTTTACAGTGTGCAATGTTTAAGGCTTTATTGTGTTTCATAATTCTCAAGAGTGGATTTGGAAGTGCTAAAACATTCCGCTTTGATTTGAAATTTTTTTAGGAACATGCCTATGATTTGTGTACATTAAGTTCCTTTCTTCACGGTACATATAGAAGCACACATATTGTGATTAGCGATGCACTTTTATGGTTCTAGGTCCCAAAACAACATTAAATGAATAGGGACATACTATTTAGATGTTAGATTATTGATTGTTTTCACCATAGTTACAACTCTCATAACGATTGAGGCAGGTGACTTAGCATACACATCATTAAAAAACAAACAAAACTCATTTTAATCCATGAAAAGCTACTGAGTATGATGAGTATTAACTCATACATATACTCAAGAGTACTAGACAATACTTGGGATTGCCCACTAGTTCTCAGGAGTATGATAACTATTGACTAGTCAATACTTGGCCATTGGGAGTCATAAGAGTATTGATATTGTTCCATCAAATAGGCTAGAGCCATGTAATGCACTGCAACTATCACACACTATAGCTCCAAATGAGGACAACTTGTCAAGGATGACATAAATATGTGTCTAATCCTCCTCCAAAGCTGGATGCTATGTCACTTTTAAATAAAATATCCTTCCAATTGTTGATCGGTGCTTTCCAAACCATGAATCCAAACCTTATCTTCTAGTGGTCAGCTTTTGCAGTTGTCTAGATCTGGTTTTTTAAGTTTCTACAGCATGTGCATCACTCTAAACACCATATTTCTTACCAATAACTTTTGTTGTTCATACTATAGGATCCTAAGCAAAGGATATGTCGATTATTTTTCCCAAAATTTGTTTGGAAAATCCCTCATGATTTCCCTCTCTGCTAGTTGTCATACTTATTATTTTTCCTATTTAAAAAAACTGTCGAACCCAACCTGCACATGGATGATTAATAGTGAAAGGGGTTTCTTTACTATAATTATTTGAAACTTCTGCTTCATGTAGCCTTCTCTTAGTCTTTATGTTACTTTGGGATGGTAGAGTAGCACATAGGGTGCTTTCAAAAATAGATTTTCTACCTCAATGACCCATTAGGTCTCTTCACAAGCAATTTTGAGTCACATAATTCAAAGTTATCATAAATCCAAAGGACAAAATCCCTGTCACAAGTTTAAATGAGATAGATCTAAAATTATTTTACTCCCCTAGACCAGTGAGACCATCTCCTTGCTTGGCTGCCATGGTTTTATGTGATCTTGATTCTTAACATTGTTACTGCTGAAAGAGGCCTCAGGGGATGGATAGTTTTGCATGTTTATGAATGCACATAATGCATCATTACTTTTCTGCTTGTGGTGGAAAACCCTTTATTTTAACATCAACATTCACAAAATAAAGTGTAGATTTCATATTCACAATCCATTCAGGGCCCATCTATTCCACACTCTTAGCTCCAGGTTTATAATGTAAAACAAAAGAAATCCCACCAAAGGATAAGACTGGAGATTTCTTAGCTAGATATCATTTAACTGCGATGCAACATGATTGCTAGACTATAATTTTGAGTTGCGCACACACATAAGACTTGGTCACCTCTTGTTATCATGATGCTTTGCACCACCATCTTAGCTTAGGTCAGGACTGTAGCTTCATAACTCAAGATTATTGTTATGAGGCACAACTACCCATTTTCCAACCGGAGGCTACATGTGGCCGTAAGTGGGGCTATAGGTGGTAGTAACTTGTCCATTTTCTATTGCTCCATGTCCATTGTAGGGATATACAGTGCAAATAGATGTCATGGAAGCATATGCATTACACAAATTATGCAAATAACATGTGCACTCTTGGGACTCTTTCTTTTGATTAGATTTCACTACCATTTCCAATGAAGTACTATTTTCTCTATAATTTAACCATGTAGTACAATAACTCAAGATTATTGTTATGAGGCACAACTACCCATTTTCCAACCGGAGGCTACATGTGGCCGTAAGTGGGGCTATAGGTGGTAGTAACTTGTCCATTTTCTATTGCTCCATGTCCATTGTAGGGATATACAGTGCTAATAGATGTCATGGAAGCATATGCATTACACAAATTATGCAAATAAAATGTGCACTCTTGGGACTCTTTCTTTTGATTAGATTTCACTACCATTTCCAATGAAGTACTCTTTGCTCTATAATTTAACCATGTAGTACTGGGCTTACTGTGATTTTTTAAATTCTGATATGATGCAAATTTCAATTATGTCAGTTAATCTGACATTCATCTTGCATTGTGATGTTTTTTAGGACCAAGGCCATTTAACCTCTACGACAAATTTCCCTGGAAAATTGAATTATTTTTCAGAAATCAACAAAAGAGAGTTCCGAATTAATGTTTTTGAAGTTGGTGTCTATAGATGGTATATGTAATATCTCCTCCATGCTTATAAATACTAAAGTTGGTTCACTTTTTATCTAAATACAAAGCCCTAAATTTTTTTTCTATCATGTATATGTAGGTACATACTAGTATATCCCTAGGGGTGTGATGTCTGTAACCACCTTTCTCTTTTTCTTTGTGTCTTTGAGTATGAAAAGCTCTTGCAAGGTGATAATATCTATCAAGATTCTTGTGTTGTAGTTCCATTTTGTGTAATTTTTTTCTTGCACTTCTAATGATTGAGATTGAGGAACCTTTTATCTCTTTGGATAGTTATGCCTCCCATATATCAGTGTCTTATATATTCAATTTTACATGCTTGGGAATGCTTTACTGCAAAGGAAATGATTCTGTAAGTAAGGTTATATGATAGTAGAGCTAATGTCACACATGATTAGTGAATGATTATACAAAGAGTTATGTTATCATTAGAGGAATTTTGGGGTCTAAAATGGGCCTCCTAAGGAAAATAATAAAATAATAGTTAAAATAATAAAATAATGGTTAAAATAATAAAATAATATTAATTAATTTTGGAGGAAGAAAGAAAAAAACTACTTTTTGTGTTCGTATTTTCGACATATCTCCCTGTGTTTTTACTCAAATTTCAATTGGGAGCGCTCGTTGGATGCGGAATTTGATTCCGCATCCAACGAGTACCCACAATGCATACTTTTGATGGACCCCTCTACCCCAAAAACAAGAAATACTTGAAAAAAATGTGATGATGACATCATCATCACGTTTTTTTTAGGTATTTCTTGTTTTTGGGGTAGCGGGGTCCATCAAAAGTATGCAGTGTGGGTACTCGTTGGATGAAAAATCAAATTCCGCATCCAACGAGCTCTCCCGATCGAAATTTGAGTAAAAACACAATGAGATATGTCGAAAATATGAACAAAAAAAGCAGTTTTTTTTAATGACAAATATGCCAATTCAACCATTATGGTTGACTTATTTTATTGAAATTCTATTGGTTCTTGAATTCCAACTCACAAAAACTTATTTTGGCACGTTTTCTTATAAGGCCCATTTTAGACCCCAAATTTCCTCTAATGTTTGGAAGAATTGATCATGGCTTCATTCCAACAATGAATTTTTCTCGAGTTTTAATAATCTCTAAGTCAAGAAATTAAACGAATGTGTTTTCATGCTATCCTTTTGACATATTTATAATAGATTCACATGACATAACAAGATACATTGCATTGCATTTTTAATTACTCTTCCAACCATGGTAATGTAAACAAATAAAGACACTCATGCCATAAATAGGAAACATAGCAACATATAATAATAATCCACTCCATGAGAAAGCATAAACATATTTATCAAGCTTGCTACTGGAGTAAAAGAAACCCAAATTCAAAAAAATGGATTGTGCACGATCCATTATGGAAAGATGGGAAAACAATGTTAGGGCTATCTTAGAGTGATAAAAGTTTAAAACCTTTAGCTCCTGAAGGTTCATGTGTTGCAGTTCTTCCCTTCAACTTCGAGTACACCTCTGAATCCCTATATGGTTATCCTCCCACTCAAGTTTTTCAGTTCTCTTCCTTCTTCTACCTCCCATCGATTCAAATATTCCTCTTTTCTATGCTTGGAAAAGGATCTTACCAGTGAGTTGTAATTCTAGCTTGATTGTTTCCACAACAAAATCATTGGAAAAGAAATTTTATATTTCATTCTAGAAGAAAAGAAAATACATTATGTACATGATGCATTCACATTCCAAGACCATCCATATATTTTGTCCCTTTAAACTAAATCTTCAAAAGAAAATAAAGGATCTCCTAGCTAAAATCCATCCTATTCTAAAAGATCACACAACAATATAAAAGAGTCTTTTACAGTCATAGAAGTGTCTCAATATATTACGTAAAAATTGTTC
Source organism: Pseudotsuga menziesii (assembly GCA_001517045.1). Classification (NCBI taxonomy): domain Eukaryota; kingdom Viridiplantae; phylum Streptophyta; class Pinopsida; order Pinales; family Pinaceae; genus Pseudotsuga; species Pseudotsuga menziesii. The sequence continues at coordinate 11,261 of LPNX011093249.1, read as the reverse complement.
AAGAAAACAGTCCCTGATATAATGTTTTCAACACTACATAAATGCCAAAAATAGATTGGAACAAGACTTTAGAGGGTCAAGACCTTTGGAAAATTTTGTGCTTTTAGATTAAGGGGTGCATAATCAATAGACTTATTTGGTGTGTTCAGATACTTGTCCATCCTTTGATTCCACCATTGACCAAACTCCAACCTCATGCTGTATTTTGCTTTTGGAAAGGATATCAGTATTAGCATTAAGCTCTCTGTAGGCACCAGAAAAGGAGATGTAATTAAACTGGTTTCATTTGATTTACCTCCTCAAAATATTTTAGAACAAAATTCCCATTTCAAATTCCCGCTTCTATCCAATTTATGACCACCATTAAGTCACCAAAAGATTGAGGCTTGGATATCCCTTTCTCAGTGGATAGGATTAAAAGTTGTTTCAGAGTTAGAAGCTCGACATAGTTATTTGTTCCCCATTCCCAGGCTTGCTTTGACTCTAATATAAAGATCATCATTTAGGTATATGATTCAACTTGCCCCATAACATGGAGGATTACCTTGTCCCACCCTGTCAAAATAGTCCCATGCCCTATATTTATCAAGAGGCTAATGATTGTGCTATCCATGGAACCTGACTTTGGAAACTTGTAATTAGAAAAGGTCGATTTGCTTTGAGCAACACATTTGAAAGAGGAGATATCTTTGTTCTCTAATAAGCCTGCATTCTTGACAAGATAGATGCCTAGGATTCCACCAAGGAAAGGGATTTAATTTTTTTAATTTTTGGCTTCATCTTCCAGACTTTGAAACAAACTGCTATTGTCTCCCCTTTCCAAACTCCTCCAACCCCTGTCATATTGTCCATCTCATCCCATAATTGTCTTTAATAAGAATAAAATATTAACCAAATGGCTTGTTGTTTCCTCCTCCTTACAAAGTATACAGCTGCTAGTCCCTTTCCCGCTTTATTTTTTTGATTTCTTTATTAATAGGGTTTTATTTGGAATCATACAGTAGTACATGAGATTGGTCAATCTACTTTCCTAGTTCTGCATTCTCATGTGAACTTGTAATTCCCCATTGCAAGTAAGAAAGACCCACACTTTCTACTTGCAACAGTACTGATACCCACTTCCAGTGTGGAAGTTGCAATTACCTGCACCTGTTTGAGAATTTGATCTTTTCCCAATCCTTATTTTTGGCCTCAAGACTTTCTTGTGCAATTAAAGCCTTTATTTTTCCTATGTGATTTCATATCACATTCATGTTGCAAAAATATAAAGCAAACCAATAAATGATTGTGTTTCACTATGGTTTACGATTTGAATAGTCAATAATTTTATAGAGTTAACTAACATATGGAAATAATCTTATCAGAAAAGGACACATTTTCCCACCATGATGGTAAAATTGTAAATAGTTTTATTGTCTAAAGTAAAATTGTAAATGTGTTTCATTTCCCTTTTTTTGAAGAGGCCACCATCTTGGAGGAGGTTATCTTGTAGGTTTAGGTATAGATATGAAGCTTGGAAATTTGAATCTTTTGGTCTAATGAAGAAATATTAATCTTTGGCGAAGTGTAGAAAGCGTGGATCTTCTTTCACTTATTGATCTTGATACCCCCATTTTTGTATGGGTGTCCTATGCATTCAGATGGTAAGGGGTTGATATTCTTAAGAACATTCTCAGGAAATGTTTACATTGATTTTAATGGTCTTTCTCTGTATGGAGCTCTTTCACTTAGTTGTCTAGGAAAGTAGATATTTTGGTAATTTCACCCTTGAACATCATTAAAAATATAGTTAACGAAACTGTGTTATTATGTTTGTATTTAACAGAGTTCGTGGCTTCCTTTACTCAACAACCATGGAAGGTAACCAAACCGACTTACTCTGAATATTTTAGAACCTTTTGTCATTGTTGATACTTATGATTGTCTGTTTTGGTAGAATATTTGACGAATTGCATATAGTGGCTTAGTCTTTTGGTTTCAACTTGCAATGTAATTTGTATTGTTGCTTATAAAGAAACTAGGAAATTGTATATGCAAAGCAGTATTTATTTTCTTATAAGTCTAGGATTCTTTTTATAGGAATCTATTTGGAAAAGGTTAATAATGCATAAATTTATACATATATATGCAAGGGAGTTTGATGTACAAAAGCTTGTGTCTCGAACTTCATAAAAATACACTTATGATGAATGGATATTTGGTGCTTAACATTGAGTCTCTTTGGTGGTTTTCTCTTTCCTTGAGTTTGTAGAAGCAGTATCCATATCTTAGAAGTTGATCATTGCTAACTAAGGATTTTCTTTTTGTTGGTATACAAAATTACAAGTAGATAAAACTAGTTTTTCTGAATTAAATAATTCACTTTTGGTCAAACTTCAAGCTAGGCACTGGATGTTGAACCAATTTATATATTATGGACTGGTTTTGTCCATGTTTTTCCTTCCAAATGAGCTTCTGTCATACCATGTAGCTTGTTACAAACCAATTAAAGTGTTTTAGCTCAGTCAGAAGAATGTTAAAGAGTCAAGAAATTAATCAACAAGGAAAGCATATGCCAATTGACAAGAATTGGGGTGGTAGGTGCCCCACTTTGCATTTTACAACTGTCAAGTTTAGAACCCATGTTAGTATGTATTGCATGATCCAATTCCTATATACACGAGTCCCTTGTTATATTAAGAAATGGACCGCTCCTAGTCATGTTAAAGAAATCTAGTGAAATAACATTAGACAAGAGTTTTAGTAATCAAATTTATTATTGGGTTTCGTCATTGAAATAAGGATGAACCAACCACCTAGCAACAAATCACAGTAGCATAGAAATGATAACAAACAATATTTATGTATTCAATATATTTTTGAAGAAAGCCATCTTATACAATAGATAACTGCAAAAATAAACTAACCATAGCTGATTGCATCCGGCCCCCCATTCTTCCCATCTTAAGCTTACTACACAAAAGGTAAAATTCTATACAACCTTTTGTCATAAAACAACATAAGATTCAATCTACAAATCTCCAAAATGAATTTATTTGTTGTTACCTTTGTGTGTTGTATAGTGGCATGATCATAGTTAAGCAAACTGAGTGTCTTCCTAGGTGGAATAATATTATTCTTTTTAAATGCAAACTTGAGGTCAATTGGATGCATATTTATATGTTTAAGAGTCTAAATGTGAATTTCCTAACATACATATACATTATCTTGATTACACCATAGGATTTGAAGTGGTTAGCATATATCTAAAGAAGGTCAGAGCCATATGATTTGAATTGGTTAGCATATATCTAAAGAAGTTCAAAGCCATTCATACTACTTTCTTAGGTATCTCGAGTCAGAAACAATGTTGGGATTATTAGTCTTACTTAGAATTAAAAATGATGCAATCTTGGTGTTAATATTTCCCCTTTCTCCAATTCTTAAAGGGTTCTATATCAATGGAAGAGCGCCTTCTTTACAAGTAGGAGGTTGAAGGTTTGATTCCTTCATGCCCTAATGATATTGCAATATTGATATTTTAAATAAAATATATTTTATTATGGCTATGAGGGGGGTTCTAAACTGAATTTATATGTCACTACGAGAGGGGTTCAAAACTTCCCTTGTATGTTACAATGAGGGGGGTTCAAAAACCCCCTCTAAGTTTATATGAGGGGGGTTCATAACTACCCCCAAAGGTTTGTAAATAGTTTTAGGGGGGGTTTCGAACCGCCTCCATAGGTACCTATGAGGGGGGTTTATAACTGCCCCCAAAGTTTTGTAATAAAGAATTTTAAGCGTTGTTTTGAACCGCCCTCGTAGGTACCTACGAGGGGGGTTTATAACCGCCCCCAAAGGTTTTTAAATAGTTTTAGGGGGGGTTTCTAACCGCCTCCATAGGTACTTATGAGGGGGGTTTATAACCACTCACAAAGGTTTGTAAACAATTTTAAGGGGGTTTCAAACCGCCTTTGTATGTACCTACAAGGGAGGTTTATAACCACCCCTAAAGTTTTGTAATAAAGTGATGCCAAACCCTCCTTGGTGGCATGCTTTTTCCACCTCTGAGATCACACACATGAACTTCAGAGCATGGAGGGAATTTAAACACTTCCTGATAGCCAAATTGTTGTGTTAAATCTTCTTATGCAAATCTATTGCGCAGATATGCTTCCACACATTCAGTTCCGCAAGACATGTTTCAACAATTTTCTGTTTCCGCACGCTCTCTTCTGCAATGGGATTTCTGCATTCATCTTTTTTGCAATGCGGAATGCATGATGCGGCTTTACAACTTTTATTTTTTTTAAATTGAACTTCTGCAACTAATTGCAGCTACAACGGTCTATCCCTCATGCAAGTTGCGGAACTCAGCTTGTCAAATTTCCAAGTTCTCTAACTTTTGGACTTCCACCTTTCCGCTCCCGCAATCCTCTTCCTGAACCATTGATATACTGCGAGGTGGATCTTGACCATCGATCTGTATTCTGATGCGGATCTATCCTCAACCGTCATATATTTTATGGAATGTTTTCTCACCATTGATCTCTGTTCAAGTGCGGAAGTTCATTTTACTTTGCGGATCTATGTCCCTTTGCTGCTGAACTTAATTCTGACCGTTGATCTTCTACAAGATCTATCTCCACCGTACGATCTTAAGTTATATGGGTGATTGGTTTAGGAGTATCTTGGGTGCAAATCCAATTTGCAGAATTCTTCCTAAGCCGTAGATATGTTCTTGCGATGATCTCTACCATTAAACCTGTGCAAACTTAAACCTTAATTATTATCAATCCTTCCAGTGATCAATCTGCAGATCCCAGACCTGCAACAAAGTTAATTTGAAATAAAATCCATTCACGAAGTATTAATAATCAAATTATTCCTTCGATTGATCAGAGAATCGACCAATCGATCTCTATTTTACTCACTTTTAGAAACCCTAAATTCACACACAGGCTTATCATTCATTAACATAGGATTTAACCAAACATTCAATTCATGGAGTCACACACTCATACAGAATTGAATTTACACACACAGATATTATGCCAAAATAGGATTTTTCATTCACATGCTGAAACTGTACATACAAATTTGTTTCAAAACCTACGTTCTAATCTCCTTAGGCGTGATACATCTTTAAATGGCCTTCCTTGAGCAAGATTTACTCTGTTCTAGCTACTTCTCTTTCTCTTATATGTCTATCTTTGTCTTCTCCTCTCTATGCCTTGTAGGCTTATATATATATATATACACACACACAATATTCATGAACCATTCTGGTACATCCACATAATTTGCTAACAAATCCTGATCACTATAAACCTTAAATCTTATCTTATGACTCCCTGCCCTAATTGAGGGATTTGGTACATGATTCATCAATTGACTCATCATCCACCTAGTGACTGACTCATCTGACTCACCATCATCTAGAATCAAATAAAAATAGGTTATTTACAATGTGATGGTTCGAACACCATCAATTCAAATTTTGAAGACCCTTTCTAGGCCTGATCCAACATTGAGCTTGGAATTTGAAATGGAGCATAGGATTCTCCTGCATTAAACTCCCCAGGAAGAAATAAATATGACCTCCTGGTCATAAACTTCTATCTTTCGTATTCCTGGATCCCAAACTTTATTTTGTAGCAGATCATCCATCTTATTATGTAGGTTTTTTTTTGTCATCTTCAGTTCTCCTGGTTTCCAAATTTTATGTTGTAATGCTCCACTAGCTTTGCTTATGCCATATGTCTTCTCCTACTGCTTTTGTTCTTTGCTCTGTTGATGAAAATATTTATTCTTTCCTCATGCCTTCTTCGAGACATCTTCACCATCAACAACCTTAATTCTTCAATCTCCATGTCCAGTCTATCCTTTGGCTAGTACACCTGCATCTTTACTTGAAACTGCTGTTGTCCTCCTAACTTTCTGCTGCTATCCACTAAATTATAAAATAATTTAGTGATTTTATCTATTGTATGCTCTTTCCCAATTTTGTCATGAAACATTAAGCAATCATGTTTATCAACCCTTGGATTGATTAACCGGTCTTCTAACATTTGTAATACC
>LPNX011093212.1:0-71180 GCA_001517045.1 Pseudotsuga menziesii | reverse complement strand
TATATGCTAGAATAGATCTAACACCATGATATATAGTATGCTTGTATTGTTTACTTGTTGTTGAGGAAGTATTATATCAATTCAAGCTCAAGATTGGAAAGCTCAACAGGGATCTACTTCAACCGTCCAGAATAAGGTACGAGGTCTAATCCTTTAGTGTTAGACATTTTATTTCTATTGCATATTGGGAAATATTGATTTCTGGAGTCAAAGCTGTATGTTGTGGTACCCCAAGCCATAGGAATTTCTCTCCACATATACAAAATTGGAGACTCCACTGGGGAGTTCCTAGTAGTTGTCCTTTGGGGGTGATTTTCTCGGCATTCAATGCATTTGAATTGCTCTTTCTCTCTTGTTTCTGTGTCAGGTCTAGGAGCATGTATGCCTGGTAGAGTCTAATTGGAGTGAATTTTGTCTCAGCCTGTCTATTTGCCTTATTTTATGCATATTTTCTTCCTATACGCAATTTTTTGATTTACAGTCGCGTATACACGTGGTTTCCTCTGTGATTTCCGCGAATACACACGGGTTTACTGCAAACAGTCACGTATTCCCTGGATTTTTCCCTTTTTGTGGAAGTTAATTGGTTGCTGGGTGTTAGAATAATCAACCCATAGTTTACCCACTTAGACATTAATTCATTTATTTTTGTCTTATTTGCCTAGTTCATGTGTCCCACCTTGTGCAAGTTGCTAATTGCCTATCCATAGAGGTCAAAATTTCCATCTTTGACTCATGTAGCACTTGGGAAATCCTTAGGAATCAAATCTGCTTTATTCCTGGCCTCCTAGGCGCCTGTCTGCGTTTTCTGCTTTATTGCCTGCTTTTTCAATGTTTTAAGGCACATAGGAAAGCTAGACTAGGTGAGGTGAACTAGTTTTTTTTCCTCTTCATCCTCCACTCTTTTCTCCATGCAAAAGCATGTATGAGCTGCCATTTCATCACTCATTAGCTTTCCCATGCACCCTTGCCAATTCGTGAGCTCCATGACAAATTTGGGATCATCTTTTTACACCTATGGGGGATTTGCTTATTTTTGGTAAACCTGATTTATGCTAGATTTGGATGCTTCCTCATGCATTCGATTTCCTGATGTATTCTATTTATTCAGTAGCCTATGTTAGTACATGGTTGGATATTTTACACTTACATAATACATTTTAGTGTTACAGCTCCATTTTCAGTCTCTTTTGTGAGCAATTTTGCATAATCAATTAATAATTGTTGTGAGTAAAATTAATCTATTGCTAGCCTTAATTTCCACATGGTATCAGAGCCATTGTAGGTTGTTTCTCTCCTTCAAAAATTGTTTTGCAGGTTCTACATCAAAGACTGGGAGCCTTCTACTGATAGCCGGGACAGATTTTCCAGAGCTATGGATCAATCACAGAAAACTATCTTGACTCCCTTCAATTTCTTTGAATGGAAAGTAGAGATGGAGATACTGTTGAGAGAGAAAGGCCTCTACAGGGTGACTATGGCAATAGAAGTAGAGCCCAATGCAGCTGCAGAGAAGATCAAATGGCACAACAGGAGGGATGAGGCTTATGGCCTCCTGTGCCTGAGTATTTCCAGAGACCTCCTTTTCCATCTCGATGGATTGAAATCACCGAATGAAGTATGGGAGAATCTTGCTGATCTTTTTGGAAAGACAGATGAGATGAGGGGACATCAAATCGAGAATGAGCTGACTTCTCAGAGTCCAACAAGCTTTGAATCCCTACAGCTATATTTCTCCAAGTTCAAAGCACTAGTTTTGCAGCTGAAACAGTGTGGTATTGAAAATAAAGATGATCAGCTTGTACTGGCCATCCTCTCGAAGCTGGGCCCTGATTATTCAGTGTTTTTTTTTTACCTTCTATGCAACAAAACTGACAGCTCGAGCCTGGAAGATGCCTAGCCTTACAGATTTCATGGAATCTCTCGCACAAGAATAGGACAAGCTGGTGATGATGGGCACCATCAAACCATCCAAAGATCAAGATTTGATTGCTGGAGATTCAAGGGTGGATTCAAAAAGAAAAAAGAAAGCTAAAAAGCCACCTGAGCAAAAGAGAGACAAGAAACAGTCTCTGGAGGATCAACAAGGTCCCAAGAAGAATAACCAGAAGAAGAAGAACAAAGGTGAAATGAACAAGTGCTCATACTGCAATAAGGGCAATCACACTAAAATCTCTTGTATGAAAAAGCAGATAGACATGCTGACCAATCTCCTGGAGAAGAATGGCATCTCCCTTCCAAAAATCTCAAAGAAGAGAGAAGGAGGATCGAGTTCCGATGACAGAGAGAGAGTTCATGCTCTAGTTACTGGCACATCGAGCTCACCCAGTTTTATCATAGATTCTGGAGCTTCAAGACACATGGTTTCGACTAAGGAGGCTTTCTCCTCACTGGATATGTCGAAAGGACCATCTATTGTACTGAGAGATGACTCTCTCACTGAAAGTAAAGGCAAAGGAAGGATAGATCTTGATCATGGTAAGTTCAGCAATGTGCTATATGTCCCTGGTCTCGCCTCCAACCTCCTGTTAGTGTACCAGATGACCCACACTGGGTCTCCTAAGAAGGTCATATTCTCCCCCGATGATGTTGAGATCACAGAGATTTCAACTGGTAGAGTCATTGCAAAAGGAGTTGCGAATCATGCTCAAAAGGTATACATGTTCTCACACTTCCTACCTTACTCAAACCCCTCTGCTCTTCTTATTCATGCTAATGAAGCCAGCAATTTGTGGCATGAAATATTTGGCCATCTAAATTACAAGTATCTATCTGATCTTAGTGAGAAAGAAATGGTCATAGGGTTTCCCAAGATAAAATTTTCCAAAGGAGTCTGCCAAGGCTGTATCCTAGGAAAACACCCAGAGCACAAATTTGAGAGAGCTAGTCATGAGAGAACCTCTGCACCCCTCGAGCTGATCCATAGTGATGTTGCTGGTCCATTCCCTCATATGTCCATGATTTAGGCCAAGTATGCATTAACTTTCATTGATGACTTTTCCAGGTATTGCTGGGTTCACTTCCTGAAACACAAGTCTGAAGTTTTTGGCCTATTGAAAGTCTTTAAGGCTTTGGTTGAAAACCAGTCTAGAAGGAAACTCAAGGCCCTCAGATCTGACAATGGTGGTGAGTATGTCAAGTTTGAGTTTATTAACTATTATGCAGATGCAGGTATTCAGGTGCAGCATTCTGTCCCTTACAAACCACAGCAAAATGGTGTTGCTGAGAGGAAGAACAGATCACTGAAGGAGATGGCAACATGCATGATGGAGGCCAAAACTTTGCCACCAAAGTACTGGGCCGAAGCTATCAACTGTGCAGCCTATATCTAGAATATGGTGCCTCACAAACATCTTTATGGTATGACTCCTTTCGAAGCATGGAGTGGGCACAAGCCAGATGTGACCCATTTCAGGATTTTTGGCTCAAAGGCATGGGCTAGAATCCCGACAGAGAAGAGGAAGGCTTTGCAGCCCCAAAGACAAGAGTTTCTTTTTGTTGGATACTCTGAAGATTCAAAAGGGTGCAAGTTGATAAATTTGAGCACAAACAAAGCCTTCATCAAAAGGTGTGTTCAGTTTGAAGAACCCCTTGCAGAAGTGGAAGTTGGTGAAGCCTCTTCACCACCTGAACCTCAAGAAGTAAGTAAAGAGTTTGTTGAACATGCTGATTCTGATTTGTCTGATGGAGATGAGTTTATTGCAGATCCTAACAGCCCCACAAGGCCAAAATTGGCAGCCAAGACACTACATGCAGCAGGTGAGCTAGCAGGGGATCCCAATGACCCAGGGAGGACTAGATCTCAATTTGAGAGTGGTCTGTGTATGAAGGATCCTATGTTTGCTGAAAAATGATATTTGATGGTGGAGTTTGATCCTAAAACATATGAATAAGCAGCAAGATATCCAAGATGGCAAACATCCATGAAGGAGGAGTTCATCTCACTCCAGAAGAGCAACACATGGGAGCTAGTGGATCTTCCCCTAGGGAGAAAACTAGTACAGTGTAAGTGGGTCTATAAGACCAAATTTGCTGCTGATCGTTCACCACTGAAGTACAAGGCTAGATTGGTAGCTAAAGGCTACTCATAGTTTCATGGCATAGATTACAATGAGACCTTTTCCCCAGTGGTAAAGATGGACTCCATCAGGCTAGCTCTAGCCATTGCAGCCTCAAGGCAATGGGAGGTACATCACATGGATGTAAAGTGTGCCTTCCTGAATGGAGATCTCACTGAGGAGATATATATGCAGCAGCCTCAAGGTTTTGCTACTAACCCTTCTCTTGTGTGCAGGTTGAGAAAGTCATTGTATGGGCTAAAGCAAGCCCCTAGGGCTTGGTATGCCAAGATTGATAGCTTCTTGTTATCACTGAATTTTGTTCGGTGCAAATCAGATCCAAATGTCTATTTGAAGTTAGTTAATGGTTCATTAATGATCATTGTGTTATATGTTGATGACCTCCTCATTACAGGAAGCTCACAGGATGAGATTGCTTCCTTAAAAGGAGCTATGAACCAAGCCTTCTCCATGACAGATTTGGGGCTCTTAAGTCAATTTTCAGGGCTTGAGATCTCTCAAAACAAAGCTGGAATCAAGGTGCACCAGTCCAAATATGCCTTGGAATTCCAGAACAAATTCAGAATGCAAGATTGCAAAGCAAGAAAAACTCCTTTCCTTTCAGGAGTGAAGCTGGAAGAAGATGATTCTCCACCGATGGTAAACAATACACTGTATAGACAATTGATTGGCTGTTTATTGTATTTGACACATACTCGAACTGATATTTGTTATGCAGTAATTTTGGCTTCTAGATTCATGGATCAGCCTCATGAGATCCATTGGAAAGCAGCCAAAAGGATCCTTAACTTTGTTCAGGGAACAAGGACACATGGGATCTTCTATAAAGCAAAATCTGATCTTGAGTTGATTGGATTTACTGACAGTGATTGGGAAGGTGATAGCACATATAGAAAGTCCACTTTAGGTTATGTGTTCATGCTTGCAGAAGGGCCAATCAGCTGGTCAAGCAAGAAACAGAGTGCCATTACACTCTCATCTACAGAAGTTGAGTATAGAGGAGTTGTTAATGCAGCAACTCAATGTTGTAAAGGGTGACTAAGCCTTGTTGCTAGGCCCTATTTTTTTTTATATATTACTCATAAATTCAGGCTTAAGGGGAGGTGTTAGAATAATCAACCCATAGTTTACCCACTTAGACATTAATTCATTTATTTTTGTCTTATTTTCCTAGTTCATGTGTCCCACCTTGTGCAAGTTGCTAATTGCCTATCCATAGAGGTCAAAATTGCCATATTTGACTCATGCAGCGCTTGGGAAAGCCTTAAGAATCAAATCTGCTTTATTCCTGGCCTCCTAGGTGCCTATCTGTTTTTTCTGCTTTATTTCCTGCTTTTTCAATGTTTTAAGGCACATAGGAAAGCTAGACTAGGTGAGGTGAACTAGTTTTTTGTCCTCTTCATCCTCCACTCTTTTCTCCATACAAAAGCATGTATGAGCTGCCATTTCATCACTCATTATCTTTCCCATGCACCCTTTCCAATTCATGAGCTCCATGACAGATTTGGGATCCTCTTTTTACACCTATGGGGGATTTGCTTATTTTTGGTAAGCCTGCTTTATGCTAGATTTGGATGCTTCCTCATGCATTCGATTTCCTGATGTATTCTATTTATTCAGCAGCCTATGTTAGTACAGGTTTGGCTCTTGTACACTTACATAATACAGTTTAGTGTTACAGCTCCATTTTCAGTCTCTTTTGTGAGCAATTTTGCATAATCAATTGATAATTGTTGTGAGTAAAATTAATCTATTGCTGGCCTTAATTTCCACACTAGCTGAATGCTGTTAGTTGTTGAGTCTCCTTTGGCACTACCTAAGTCTATTTTGACCTCTTTTTCTGACCGAAAACGTTTTTTTTAGCCTAAATTTTTTTTTTAGGAAAGTTCTTGTCATGGCATTTTCGATTTTTTGTTTGAGATTGGTGCATTAGAGTTATTTTACCTTAGTGCTTTGCTTGGATGCTGTTTATGTGTGCTTGCAGAGTCTGGGGGTGGTAGAATCATTCTTTTGATTTTTGCATCTTTTATATTTTCAAAAAATCCAAAAACATTTGCTTATCATCATGCATTGCATTTTGCACTTTGCATTGTACTTGCACTAGATCTAGATTTGCTTTGGAGTACTAGTTAGGACTTCATATAGGAAAATTTGCATTCATCATTTGAAGAAGAATTGTGCATTTCATGTAGTAGCATACCCTGTTTACATGGACACAATGCATTTGCAATGATTGTTACGGTGTGCATTTTACTTCATGTTGCGTCATAACACCACTAGTTGCATGACCATATCCTATTTTTGAGTAATAAAGCCAACTAAAATCAATGCTAATTAAAATGAATTACACTCTTTTCTTTTCTAGGGTGCACCAACAAGCTTAGGTTTTAGGATCTTGGAATAGTTCATTGTAAGTCAATTCTCCAAGATCACTAAACAACAACATCTAGGTGTCTGTCCAGGGAGTGTGTGAAATCCTTGATATAACCATCGTTCTCATGATCCTCCTCTCAAACGGGAGTTAAGCACGAGGCAGTGTGAGTGGTTTTATATTGGGATGACCCCTAGTCATAACTAAGTAGCACCGAAGATATTTCCAGGATTGTATTCGTATCTGGGGGCTCCTTTGAGAGTTTCGGGCTTTGCTACCCTGCTCATACGGTCAATCCCGCCTGTGACTGTCCTCCTGAGCTTTGATTATATTGAGGTGACCTTAGTGACCTTACCTAGGATATCGAAGGGGTACTTGTATAGGTTATTCTGCAGGTGTCCCGGCCACGTTGGGGTCGGATAGCACAGTCGCTTTACGCGTTGAAGCTGAGGGCCACAATAATTGGTTACGTACCTCTGCTTGTTGTGTATGGGAGTCTCAGGCCTTTCCTAGGCGAGACATACCTGCTTGATTCAGGAGCTCACTTATCCAGCCCTTGTTTTCTTGCATTTTGCTTTAGATTTTATTAGTGATTGCTCTATGCACGCTAGTTGGCCTAGGGTTTACGTAAATAGAGAGTCTTTGCTATTTTTGTTTTGAGTCATTGTGGATTCGAGTGCGGTTCCGCGCCATTTTCGTCGGTTAGCAGGACTTACGCCTTATACTTCTCCTCCTTCTTTGGGAGAGAGACCTAGACAGTCCAGGTGGACTATGTCACACACTTATTCACACACCATGGAGGATCATTGAGAGACTATTCCTAAGCCACCTCCTCTCCTTCATGTTGACGATGGGGAATTTACTCCTACATACAATCCTTCACCTGACCTAGCTGAGTTCGGTCCTGTGATTTCCCAGATAGGATATTTGCACAATAGAACTACTCACCCTAGGGCTGATTCCCCGTTGACACATTACCGGTATGGAATGCCGGAAGATGTCGAGACTCACTTTGAACTTGCCAGCACTAGCTATGGTAGTTATGCTACGACTGGATTTCCTATGCACGATTTGACATTTCATGTCGAATCCGAATTCGAGCCTAGCACTATGCCTGGGGGAAATCCCATTCCTTACCTTGCAGAGAGGTTTGGGATTACTAGTCACATTGCACCTTCCGTCCTAGTGGTGGAAGCTACATCTCATCTCCCTCCTAGGTCTAGGGTTAGCGATCCGATTAGGATACCAAGTCCGAGACGGGTGACGATAGGCGGTAGTACATATCTTATTACTCAAATTCCTTTGTCCTCGGTTTCGAGTGCTTCAAATGTACATCCTCCACCTTATCCATGTGGTCCTTCGAGCCGATATATGGCTACGAGTCAGGTCCATACTGCGGTTACTAGGCCGATTGTGTCTCAAGTTCATATACCACCCGCTACTTTGGGAGGCTATATTCACGCTTATAGTGGTCAGCTTGATACGTCCGGGGCATATATACCTACTTCTGGTATGTATGTTCCCCCTTCCGGAGCTTATCTTCCTACCTACGGAGTGTCCCATGGGACATCGCATGCGATGACCTATGGACCTTATTACGGGACGCAGTATGGACAGGTTTCTTCACCTTACGGAGGTGGGTATCAACAACCTGCTTACTCTTCTAATTACTGCTTCATAGCTCCTACTAGTCAAGGTCCACCTTACTATGGTACTTCCACGTCACCCTATACGGGTCAGACAAGAGGAGGACACTATGGCCAAGGCCATGGTGGTGCTCAAACCTATGTGAACTAGGGAGCGGTCCATCGACCTCATCATCCTAGGCTCCCTTTCCTCGCGATGCTTAACCATCCTGACTTATTGAGACTTACGAACGATCCCATGGCTCATGACCCGGCTTGGCCGATTGTCCCTACCAAGCTTCCTTCAGACATACCTAAGTTCGAAGGCAAACCGGGAGAGGATCCGAGTGAACACGTTACCACATTTCACCTTTGGTGCTCTTCGAATTCGTTACATCAGGACTCAATCCGCTTGCGACTATTTCAATGCACCCTCATGGGGCCTGCTGCGAAATGGTATATAGAGTTACCAAAGGGAGCTTTTACCTTGTTCGACGATCTTGCGATGACTTTTCTTAATCACTTCCAACTACCAGTGCGCTATGACGTTGGTACTGAACTCTTGTCGACATTTCGGCAAGATAAAGCCACCCATATTTCTGATCATATTCAGGAGTGGTGTAGACGGAAGAGATTAATTAAAGCTTTTATACTGCCGGATTTCCTTCTCGAGTGGTTCCTCAAGTCTTTATTCCCGTATATCATGAAGGATGTTTCCACATCCGGAGTGCAGAATGAGGAACAAGCAATCTTTAGGGCGCAGGAACTAGACTTGATTTATGCTCAGTCTGGTTTGTTGTATGATATTATTCCCAACGCTCCTCGTTATAGTTTCGATCCCAAGGTCAAACCTGGACCACATGCTGATGGCATTATGGGTTGTGCAAGTGCGAAACCTACAGATTCTGTTGCAAAACAAGTTAGTCAATTGTCACTCAACCAGTCTGCTTCGGGACAAGCTACGGCTTCGTCTCAACCCACCCAAATGGTGAATGTACTTTCTATGCAATCGTCGAACCAGAAGGGTAACCAGCAGCCCAGACAGAATAGAAGAAAGGGTAAGAATAATAATCGAAAGGGTGGGAATAGGAATGAGAATGCTACCAATAATGACAAGAACGGTCAGAATGCTGGCGGGGACAAGCAAGCAAAACGTAAGGTTAAGTTCCCTTGCAAGCTATGTAAGGATGATCACCTCACTTACTTGTGCCCTCGAATTGATGAAGCTTCGAGACTCTTAGCACAAGGCCCAGCTGTGCTAACGAACCCTTTACCACATAACCAGAATATGAACTCAAAGTCCCAGGAGCAATCTAGTGAGAATGATCCACCAGAGACAAGTGCTCGTGGGTGCATTAACATGGTTCGTGCTGCCAAGGTTGTGACTCGTGCGAAATATTATGGATCATCACAACCCATCCCAGGCAAAGAACCTGATCCACCAGGAACCCCTTTGCGCATTGAGAAACCTACGGATAAACCTAAGGCTGTACCTCACATTCCTAAGGGGGTACTTAAGCGCTCGGGGCATAATCCAAATTCCCAAGCCGCCCAGAATTATTCAGTTGTTGAGGATTTGGGCCATACTCCTTGTGCGATGTCTGCATTGGAAGTGCTTTAGAGTTGTCCTTCATAAAGGAAGGCTTTACTTTCTGCTCTTGGTGTGAACGGTGATGATTCTTCCTTAGTGATCAAATTTGAAACCGCAGGACATCAGCCTCACTTTCCCTCCTATGTGTCGCTTTTGGTACACGTAGAATGTCTTAATATGATTGTCAAGCACACTGTGATTGACGAGGGCGCTGTTGCATCTGTGATGTCTTTGTCCTGTTGGAAGGGTCTTGGTTCTCTTGAGTTGTCGAAATCAGTGACTATGTTAAGTGCTTTTGATGGGAGATCTTTTAGGCCACACGGTATTATTACGTCCCTTAAATTCCATTTGGGGGGGAAGACCATTGCGATAGAGGTTGAGGTGGTTGATACGCCCCTCAACTACAATCTCTTGCTAGGTAGGAACTGGATGTATAGTATGCAAGCCGTTGCTTCTTCCTTGTTCCGCGTTGTATGATTTCCACATAATGGGAAGATTGTAACGATTGATCAAATGACATTCAAGAATTCCCCTGTTACTGCATCTTCGGGAGCTTCGGTCCCGGTCGTTGAACACTCTCAGCTGGCAACTAGGAGTGTGGGTGCAAGCATGTATCCATCCCTCATGGGAAGCTTTAGTTGTCCTGCGCCGGTCCTCATGATAGGATCTTGTTCCGATAAGGATTCGACTTCTACGACCTCAGTGTCTTTTCGCATGACTCATATGGAACATCCTTGGATTCTTCCTACACTGAGTATTTCAAGTGAGCCTGTTGAGACCAACGTGCCGCTTCCTGCAACCATGATAGCTTATCAAGCCAATCTTCATAATCTTGCAGAGCCTTGTTCTTCCTCTTCGCGAATGGAAGAGGAAGACCCCTATGTGCTGCCAGCATGGGTAGTATAGTCTTCTCATGCCCACGACTGCCGTGATACAGTTTTCCCTTCAGATGAAGCGATCATCGAGGCTATGTCGGGCGTTGAGCCGCCATGGGAGGAACTTCATCATAGATCATATTTCCTTCCACCGCTTGATCGTTTGGAGCATGAGGATTATAGGGAGATTCTTAGTCAGAGAGTTGGTAGTCCCATGGTTCCATTAAGCTCTCCTGGTCAGATGGTCGATGGAAACATGGCGAACATATCTTCCACGATTTCTATCAACATCTCTCGAAATCCTAGCACCATTCAGAATGTCTATATTGGCGCGGAATGTTCCCATGCTGAGATTCTTGAATATACCGAGCTATTCAAGGAATTCCATGATATTTTTGCTTGGTCTTATGATGAGATGCCAGGTATTGACCCTCGGATTATTGAACATGAGATTAAGACTTACCCCAATGCTAAGCCTGTTTGACAACGTTTACGCTCCGTGAATCCTAGGAAAGCACCCGCCATTAAGGCAGAGATAGAGAAGTTGTTTAAAGCCGGTTTCATCTATCCCGTTCCCTTAACGGAGTGGGTTTCAAACCCCATTCCGGTGGATAAGAAGCAGGGAGCGATCCGAATATGCACTGATTTCCGTGATTTGAATCATGCCTGTACTAAGGATAACTTCCCCACACCATTTATAGATCAGATTTTGGATGAGTGTGCGGGTAGCGAGGTGTTCTCCTTTATGGACGGCTTTTTTGGGTATAATCAGATCTAGATTAAACCTGAGGACCAACACAAGGCTGCATTTATTTGTCCTTGGGGAACGTTTACATATCGAAAAATTCCTTTCGGCCTTAAAAATGCTGAAGCTACATTTCAGCGGGCGATGACCTTGATTTGCCACGATCTCAAGTCTATTATTGAAGTATTTTTGGATGACCTCACTGCTCATTCTCGTATGAGAATGCGTCATCCCTATCACTTGAGATTGGTCTTCGAAAAATGCCGGCACTATTCGGTTCGATTAAATCCTCATAAGTGCATCTTTTGTGTGAAGTCAGGTCGTTTATTAGGATTCATCGTTTCAAAGGAGGGAATAAGAGTCGATCCCTTAAAGGTTGAGGCAATACTTCAGTTGTCTCCCCCGAAGAACATCCGTCATATTCAGTGTTTGCAAGGTATGGCAAACTTCTTATGAAGATTTGTGGTCAAATCTTCCAATTTGACTAGAGGCTTCATGCGTCTCTTGAAGAAGGATACTCCCTTTGAATGGGATGAGCGAGCCCAGGAGTCCTTCAATGCACTTAAGAGAGCCCTAGCATCGGCCCCGGTGATTAGTCCTCCAGATTATAGCTGTGATTTCCTATTATATGTGGCCGCATATTTAGAGATGATTGGTATGCTATTGGTTCAGGAGGATGAGGAGCTCCAAGAGCATGTCATATATTATCTGAATCGAAACCTTATTGACGCAGAGATTCGTTATTCTCATGTCGAGAAGCTTGCTTTAGCGACCGTACATACGGTTCATTGTTTGAGACATTATATTCTCCTTCGCCAGACCTCGGTTGTGGCCCATGTCAATCTGTTTCAGTTCGTCCTCACACGAAGGATGATTGGGGGAAAGTATAATAAATGGATTGTCATCCTGCAAGAATTCGATCTCGAATTTGTTTCGGCAAAGTCGAAGAAGTCATTAATTTTTGCAGAGCTTATATCGTATTTCCCGAGCGAGGTTGAGGAGTTGGTTTGTGAAGATACATTTGTTGATGAACACATCTTCTTAATCTCAACATCTGACCCATGGTATGGAGATATCATAGTATATCTACAAACACAGAGGACCCCTACTCACCTCTCGCGAGATGAACGACGACGATTATGTCACGTCTCTAAGAACTACCTTATAGTGGATAATACTTTGTACCGCCGTGGGGTAGATTCCATTTTACGAAGTTGTTTAACTCATGAGGAGGATGAGGTTGTGCTGAATGATTGCCATGGAGGGGCGTGAGGTGGTCATTTATCTGGGCTTTGTACAGCTCAAAATATTTTGAGAGCGGGTTGTTTCTGGCCGTCGATCTTTAAAGATTGTGTTGATGCAGTTAAGAGGTGCCACCCTTGCTAGGTGTTCACACAAAATATGCGCTCGAAGCCTGCCCCGTTACATTCCATTATCATCGCCGGTCCCTTCACCAAGTGGGGGCTCGATTTTATAGATTGCAGCCCAGCTTTGGCTGGGGGGCACCATCATATTATAGTGGCTATGGATTATTTCACGAAATGGGCTAAGGCAATGCCTATAGTAAAATTCGACGGTGAGATAGCCGCTCACTTCGTATTCAACCAAATCATTACTCGGTTCGGGATTCCGGAAGAGCTTGTCACTGACCATGGCTCGCACTTTCAGAACTGTATGATGGAAGAGTTGGCATCCAAGTTAGGGTATAAGCAAGAGAACTCCTCTTCTTACTACCCCCAAGCGAATGGACAGGTTGAAGCAGTGAATAAATCACTTAAGTCCATTCTCCAATGAACCATCGCACAAAGCAAGACGAATTGGCATATTATGTTATACCCTGCTTTATGGGCATATCGAACCGCGGTTAAGACTTCCACTGGTTTTTCTCCATATCAGCTTGTGCATGGAGTGGAGTCAATATTTCCAGTTCAATGCGATATTCCTTCGTTGAAGCTAGCTATGGAACTCTTACTAGACACTTCACCTTTGGAGGAGCGTTTGGTCCACCTCGAGCAACTTGATGAGCAGCGTTGAGATGCCTTGGTGGCTCTAGAGGTTAATAAACGTCGTGTTAAGGTCCAATACAACAATTCTATCCATCCAAGAGTGTTTAGTGAAGGAGACTTGGTCCTTTTGTAGGATCAATCGAAAGAACCCTTGGGGGAAGGGAAATTTAATCCTATGTGGTGTGGTCCTTACATGATCAAGCATGTCTTAGAGAAGGGTGCCTATGATTTAGTCGATTACGAAGGCACAGCTTTGGTAGAGCCTAGAAATGGGCTCTATCTCAAAAAATACTATGCATGATCTTTAGCCAAGGCTGCTTGTTGTATATTATTGTACAGCTTTGCATAGTTAGGTCTTTTTCTTATCGTGATCGGGTTTGTGATTAGTTTCCGTTTCTTTTGGCAGATGTCAATGGAATCTTCCACCTACATAGGATTCGCGGATGGTGCAAGCCATCACACTCAGCACTCAGCCTCTGCTGCTTGGGTGATTTATACTCCTATGGGTCAGGTACTATCTTCAGGAGGTGTATGTCTACGGCCATCTTCCAACAATGTTGCTGAATATAGTGCCGTTATCGAGCTTCTACGGGATGCAATTTCACATGGCGTTCTATCTCTTGAGGTACGTCTTGATTCAAAGTTAGTAGTGTCACGGCTCAATGGTTTGTACCATGTTAGAGATCCTATGTTATTGAGAAGATTCTTACGTGTGAAATTGTTAGAACGGCAATTTGACAATATCACATATATACACATTCCAAGAAATGATAATCAAGTTGCTGAATCATATGCTAAATACGTGTTAAATTGGCATTTGTTTCATTCATAATAAATTAATCACAAACATTTTTACACATGTATATAAATAAACCGATCACCATAAAACCTTTTTATATATATCAAAAATGTGGTAATACATAGTGTCATATACAAAAGTGGAGCTTTCAAAGCTTCCATCATATAATACACGGTCGTACAAAACATATACATTCCTAGATGTCTAATCCTGGGGAGGGGGAGGGTTGTAATCATGATACGTCACTACGTCTCTAGCTAGCCGACGGAATAAACGCACCCATGCGCGTGGCATGCCCACCACTTGTCGTTGCATGGCCTCAGGCAAGTCCTCGACTTGCGCCATGGGAACTCTATGAGTCAGTCACACAAAGTTGGTATGAATGCTCTGGATCGTTCGCTCCGCATCCACACCTATGATGCCATCCCCTCTTCCCCTCCGTCTATGATGTGGGAAGCCCTCTGGTCGCTGTGGTCCCACATCTGCACATGGATGGTAGATGTCACTACGTGTTGTCGCACAAAAACATATCTTTTTGATTCCACATAATCAAGAAAATACAAAAAAATTAATTAACTCAAAAAACTTCTAACAAAAAAGAGTGAGAGTCGAGATTCGGTACCTATCTCTCCATATACCGATCCTGGTGGCAATGGCATGTCTGGATCCCCCCGGAAATATATCCCTCCATAGGGGTATTCATCTATGGCAACAATTTGTCGTCGCCACCATGGAAAGAAGTCAACTGGATATGGGTTGGCCACCCTACCACCCCCCAGTATGCGCATAGCATCTTCCCAACATCGTTGGGCCGGATCTCGAACCCCGTGGAGAGGAACGTCCACTCTAGGGCTCAATCTTGGAACACGCTCGAAGAAAAATGTGCTCAATATGCTGCTGAACCCAAATTTCTGTATCCTGCCTACCTTACACTCACTGTGCTGGTGTTTCATGTTGCTCAGTAGTGTAGTACTCCAGTCGTATATGGTCGGTCTCATACACTCCACCGCATAGAACATCAGTGGCCACGAGGCCTGATGGAGTGAGGCTAAGCCTGCTATCCTGCCCAGCGTCAGTAGTATGGCCTTTAGGCCCAGCACCTGTATAGCATTGGGGGGGACTTGACTTCCCACCTTCTCAGTATCTGGGTAGTAGTACACAGCTACGTACTCATCGATAGTAAGCCCACCACCTGGCCCACCTCAGGAACGAAGGTTCACCCCCTCCCCTCGTCTAGATAGACCTGTGATAAAGTATATGTCTTCCACCTCTATGGTGAGAGACATCCCATCTATCCGGAAGGACTCTGAGTTTGGATCCCAATAGTCTACCAGCATCTCTAGCAGTCTTGGTTTGGCCCTCAAACCACCAAGACGCCAAAACTTGTAGAGTCCGCATGCTCGAAGAGCTTGTTGAGCCATCACGTCAGCCCTTACAGCTTCCTCTACTTCACCATGCTCGCGCTCTCTCCATTCTAGCACCATCCTGCAGGAGAAATTGCCAGATTTCCCATTAGATTCTTATAAATTCACTTGCGCGGCATCATACGTGACTGTTTTGCAAACAGCCGTGTATGTACACGGTTTCTAGCCTCTTTTCCGCGTATAGCCAGCCCTATACACGGAAAAAGCTTCAATATCCGCGTGGGCCACAGCGCCCATGTAGAGATGGCCTAAACTACCTCATTTCACCATGAAAATCAACAAAAATTATATTAAAATGCATGAGGAGAGCATGAGTAACTACTTGGAAGAAACGGTTGTGAATTTCGCTGGCTGGATCTCCTAGAATTTGTAGCTGAAAATCAGAGCTCCAATGGGTAAAAGTTTCAAATGATTTATATTTTTTACTATTTATAGAAAAATTTTCAAATATTTGAATATTTTTACCCCCTTTCCTATAGTTTTGACAGTTTCTAACCATTTTGGACCGTTTCTGACATAATTTGTGATGTAGAAGACCATTTTCAGTGCCGTTTCAACCATTGGATTGACTCATTCATACCGATCTCAGGTATAATGTCTACACTGGCATATAGGTTAGGTTCACCACCATTTGCATTTTGCATGACCTTATGACCATGTCACCATGACCTTAGGTACGAACCCACTCTATTATGTCACGAAACCTTCTTGCTGCTTTAGAAGTGGCATGATGTGAGTGGTAGAGCTTCACCTTACATGGGTACCCTAGTTAGCCCCTTATTTGCATTTGGTGCCCATGCCGACGTTTCCTCCTTTAGGGTGTGGGAGTCCATTGTATAGTACTGCCATGACATTTCACAAGAGCCTCATACTCCTCTTGATCTTATGCTAGCCTGTTTCCCTCCAGACTCCCCCTATGGCAAGTTGTGAATGCATTATCATGAGCTTTGCCTGCCTTATTGAGCTTTATGCCGGCTCCCCTGACATTGCGTTTCAGCCATATAGCCCGAGCTTGTCTCATGTCTAGCCATGCAGAGCCATTTTTTATATCCTTCGCAGCTTGATTTCCCTTTTTACCAGGAGGGGATTTTCCCCCGAGAGTTGATATCCTACACATGTATCCTTGCATTGAGCATAGGTATGTTCCACTGCTTGGAACTAGTTTGTTTGCCCTGATGACACTCGTCTCCTCCTAGTTTGTAACTATAAAGCTAGTTTATTCTTTTTTCAAGCTTTTCAAATAACTGAAAAAGTCCCAAAAAAAAATCAAAAAACCAAAAAGCCGGACAAGGAAAGATGTTATCTTTGGCAGCTGTCGAGTCGTGTCGCCTTCAAATAGAGAACTGTATATCACATCCATTTGTTGGGTTATAGTTTGACTTTAGGAGCTGTACTCATTTATCTAAGTTTATCTCCACCGACTAGTTAAGCTTCCAGTCCCTATGGAGCCTCTATTGATTCCTCCTGTGTCACAGAGATGTCCCAGTTTGTATATCGAGTCTATGCTTCCTTCATTCAGTCACCATACGCCGTTATGCACTTGTTTGAAGGAAGTTGAAACCTGAGTCGGCCATTCCTTAGTTATCTTGACTTTGCATGTCGATCATTCCTAGTACAGTTACTGGTTCGTGCACCTTATGATCGAGTCCTTCCACATTAGACATCTTTGTTGAGTACCTCGTGTTGGATGATGGGGGATGCCTTACTTCCCTCCTTCCAACGGATTTCATCCCATCGAATTCAGATCATTTATTCTGGGATTGGAATCTAGAGTCCTTTTAAGTGCCTTGAGACTTGCAGTCATCAGTGGCAGGTTCTCTCGCCATCGACAGTTTCTTAGGAATACATCAATGTCCCCTGATCGATGGATTCTCTCAAGTGTTCGACCTCAACACATCTATTCACACTTGTTAATTGCACTCTAGTACCTTGATTTCCATTTTCATTATCGGTGGATAATCTCGCGTCTATTAACGGTATACATCAATGACTGGTAATTAGACGATGGAACACTATGTTCGACCTCGACACCTCTATTCGCATAGTAGGACATGTACTCGTAGCGGTTTGTGTAGAAGACCTTCCAGATTGGTTGCATCTCTTATATGCTACCTCCTTGATCATGCCAGTGTTCATGAGATTTCAGCTCTCGTGACTTGATTCCAGTGTATTTCAGACATTTCCAGCCACTATGGAGACCTTGATCTATTGTATATCTTTAGCCATTTTGGAGATCATGATCATTTGTATATCTTCATCATGGAGATTCTGATCTATGTATATTGTACGTGGTGGTGACCACATATGTGATATCATGTATTATGCCTATTCATGGCCATTGTACTCTTATATATCCGGGACTGCTATATGTACTTGCAGTTATATGCAGAGTTGTATTATTGTACTATGCTGATTCGGTGGCTGGTATTCCATTTGGGATCCTTCATCACTCCACTTCTGGGATGGACTTATAATGTATTTCGGCCATCGTATGACCCCTCTGACCTTAGACATTAGGGGGCATCTATTACAGCGGATTTCACCACTCTAGGTGAATCACACTTTGTATGGCCTTCCCCTGTCCCGCTGTGGACTCTTTATACCCCATGGACCATCTTTTATCCTTTGATGTTTCCTTGATCATCCCTAATGATATACGTGGATTTTTACCTGATAACCGCGTACATACGTGGGTTTGACCCCTATAACCACATACATCGGGATGTGTGCATAATCCAAATCCTTTTGGAGTTTTCCTTGACATGGATCCGACTCATTCGACTCCTGGCCTTCCATATGTCTTGAGATCGCTCAGATTCAACCCTTCATTATCCCTTGTGAAGCTATATAAGGAACCCCTTGGTACATTGAAGGCATATAGAGAGATTGAAAGCAAAGAAACTATAGTCCATTGTTGCCAGAATTTGTACTTCAGTCTACGTCCCTTTGTCCCTTGGAGCACTGTTGTGTTCTTCCCAAGCTTGCCTTTTTCTAGTGAGCTTGCTATCGTGAGATGGAGGATTGAGGTGGTGGAGGCCCAAGTGGGGGATTCAGTTTCTCCGGTTCGCAGACGTGCCATCAAAGGTTGTATCTATCTTGTAATCTCTGATTTATATTAATAAGAACTATCTTTTCCTGTCCAATGATGTGTATTTGATTGAATATTGTATCCATTGGAATATGTCAAATGCTTTTACATTATTGATTATATATGCTAGAATAGATATAACACCATGATATATAGTATGCTTGTATTGTTTACTTGTTGTTGAGGAAGTATTATATCAATTCAAGCTGAAGATTGGAAAGCTCAACGGGAATCTACTTCAACCGTCCAGAATAAGGTACGAGGTCCGATCCTTTAGTTTTAGACATTTTATTTCTATTGCATATTGGGAAAGATTGATTTCTGGAGTCAAAGCTGTCTGTTGTGGTACCCGAAGCCATAGGAATTTCTCTCCGTAACAGTTTGTCATACCTGTACTGGTCTCAGCTATAGGTGAAGCTTCTAGTTTCATTGCCATCTCCAATGCGTCATCCTGCGTCTGGACTTTCTGCTGCATTAGTGGCAGTCTGATATGCGGGAGCAGTGCCGCGATGAACCATTCCTTATGCTGCTCCGGCACAAACTCAAAGCTAACTTGGTCTATGAGAGCTTTAAATCTCTAATCAAAGTCCCATACTGACTCTAAAGGTAACTGTTTGATGTCTTTGAGCTCTGTGATACACTGTGACTCAGACTTAGGTTTCTTAAACTCTTTAATCATTGCGATCCTGACCTGTAGTAGCATTCTAGCCGGCGCTGTTGTATACTTCATATACCATGTTAAAGCTCTGTCTCTAAGTGTAGTGGCCAACTGTACGAGTTTAGTATTATCATCTTGGATTCCTTTAACAATCCATATGGCTTCGCATAGGAACCTATGTTGTTATAGGTCTTCTGCCCCTGTACCCTTAAAGGTAGGTAGCTTCATGTCATCGCCCATTCTGTTTCTACGTGGTGGATGATGATGTGTTGTGTTACTACCACTTGGTGTTATAGGTGTAGGTGATGTAGCGGTAGTATGTGCTGTGTGTGAACTACTAGATGTAGTTCCTGCGGGATTATTCTGAGTCCCGGTTGTTTTCTGTGGGGTTTAAGGGTGGTAAGGGATACCCCCTACTGTTCTCTCTATATTACTTGGACTCTGTTCTCTAGTAGTGTCTGAACTATTTTCAAAGAGAGGAGATCTGAAATCTACTTTATATTTCTTACCACTACGTGTGCATCCGATTTCATCAAAATCACTCTCAAACTCTTGTGACATTACACTTACTTTACTTATTCATCTGAAACTATATCCATTACTCCTTTTTCATGTAATAACATCTTAATGGACAAGTTTAAAGAGATTAGGTACTTACCGTGATAACCTTTGAAGAAGTACCTTTCTGCCTCGTTGAAGCTCTTTCTTTGCTCGACTGCAAACTCTGTAATGAAACCTTCTAGCACATTTGCAAGCTAGAATTCTACTGCTCGTGAAATGGGATTATCAACGCTGTTCACGGTGTGAATCAGCTCCGGTGTCCACACGATGTTTTTTTTCTTTCTGAATATATTCTGGTCAGCCAACTTTGATAGCCAATCATACAACTCATTTCCATAGGTCGCAAAAAATATCGTATGCAGGTCTGTGAAGATATGTTTTTGCAACCAGTCCTTTGTACTTAGTCTAGGACTCTTGTTTTCTATCGCAGCGAATTCTTTTTCCTTAGACCCAACCCACTGGTTGAGTTCTTCTTTCATAGGATGCCAACAAAACATTAGCTCTGCAATGTGTTCAAAGGAGGCAACGGAACCATTTGTTGGCTTACTAACTAGGCAGAACCGAGTTTACGTATTAATGTGCCAACAACACCCCTAGCTCACTGGCCCTTTCGGAAACAGACCGCAGAACGGCCTGAAGTCTCACCCAAAGTGATCTATAATGGGTTGGTTAAAGACTCAAGTGTCCCTAACCAGGTTCTATCGCATCCTGGTGGTTCCGGTCTCTTCTTAGCCAGCAGAACCTCTTCACGTGTTTAATTCTCCCTCACTTGCTGGCTCTGCTAAGGAACTGGTTCTCATCGCATTGCAGATCCCAAGACGATGCACAACTCTCCCTTTCTCTCTACTCGGATCCTGCGATGTCTCACACCATAGTTCCTAGGACGACGCGATATCGCCTGACTTACTGCGATATCTCCTATAGTACGGCTTAGTATGACCCTAGCGGTCCAGAAGGATTTCTCTCCCAGGTACAATAACTCAGGTACCTTAACAAGGCGCTTAAACCGACATACTCCAATGTCTACAATTTAATATGCTTAACATCAAATATGCGCAATCCTACTGAACTTGTACACGTAAATCACTTAATAGTTTAACTGTTACTATCGTGAATCAGTTACGGATAAACTCTTACACATAATACTTGATTCTTTCAACTAGTATGTAACCCTCTATGCTGCTTGCGACTGAATACAGCATACATACATTAACTGTAAGCAAAATCCTTGTAATGAATGACAGATACCAATAAGCAAACACAATCACATGAAACAATCACATCACACACTGATTTTACGTGGTTCACTTCCAAGGTAGAAGCTACGTCCATGGGAACTGGTTTATATATTATAACTTGGAAGAGTAAACACAGTTCTGCTGCAACCTCACATGTAGCTGAGATCTTCTGGGTAACTCCACACACACAGTCGGGAGCCCTTCTCTCCTAGATCTCTCTCTTATATTGCCTTATTTTACAATATACTCTTTCCCTCTCTCTCTCTCAATCCCTGCGGATTGTTACATACATGCTCAAGGAGCCAGCTACTGGTTACAATAAGAATTTGCAGACGGAATAACAGGACCAGAGCTCAACTCTTACAATACTGCAAAATGACTATGAGCTAACAAACTGACTGACTCTCTAACTTGTTAATTGTCTGAATAGCTAACCTTTTACAATACAAGATACATGCTTATATAGGCGGCCCGAAGGTCTCGCCATTACAACACTGTGGGCCTATCCCAACAGTAACCCAAAAAACCTAACTATGACAGTCGGCGTATGTGTACTTTGAACTGCCACTTTCCGTCACACCACAGCTCTCTGTAGTCTTCCACACTTCCCGGTGCTGATCGTGGGTACTGGGCGCCGCTTCATTTTTTGTCCTTCATCTTCAATACCTCGGCCTCATTTCCCCTTTTTCCTTTATGAGGGTAGCTAAGCCCTCCTGTCTACGCTGCTGCCTTAAGTGCAGTGGGTGAGCTCTCTCTTCTCGGCCACTGCCTTTAGTGCAGTGGGTGAGCTCTCTCCTCTCGGCTGCTCAAGTACTGCCGTCTCTTGACTTCTCTGTCCTGACGTAGTATCTTTTCCTGTAGCTGCAGGACCCTGCTCCAACATCCCCCTAACACTTACTTGTGGCTCGTCCTCGAGTCACTAACAGCTGGCTTCTCCTGCTGTAGCTTTTCCTTGACTTTGTGCGAAGTCCTTGTAAGTTTCTCTGGAAGTCCTGCGACTTCTTTCTCCATAGCTTCGACACACTGTTGTGCCATTTCAAGCATAGCTTGACTAATGCTAGAGTCTTCTGTAACTTCTGCTCGTAGTGAACTCCTTAAGCTTATGCTCAACCTCATCGACTAGCTCTGCGATTTGTTCCTGATAGGGTTGAAGTAGGTTATTGAATCGTATCTCTTTTGCTCTCAATCGTTGCGCTTCCTATTACAGATGGTTCATCTCTGTCATCTTCCGCATCTTTGCAAGAGCTCCTAAGCTCTTAACTTCTTCCTTCATTGTTGTTGTGTCCTTTTTTATGTGCTGGATGCTCTGCTGCAATTCCAGTCTTTCTGGGAGCTTGTCTAGCTCCGACCATGTCTTTGTCGCATCAACTAGTAATGAATCTGCATCATCTATGCGACTCTACATCTGTTTTGAAGTGAGTCTAAAGGCCTCTGCTCTTACTTCCTTGTCTGCCTGGGGTGTTCCTGGTGGTCGACCTCAAGCTCAGAAATCTGTGCCTTATGGTCTTCTTCCATCTTGGTCACTGTCTCTTCCAGAGCCTTTGCTCTGTCTGCCACTCTTCTTACCTTCTGCATGAGAGGCATGGCAAACTCGATGTTACACTCGGGTATCTCTAATGCGATGCTCTGCAGGACCTGACTGAGGTCATGTTCTCTCTCTTCATATGTTCTTAACTCCTCCGTCTTTGTCTGATAGCTTGCGGTGAGTTCTGCATTCTTTTGTCTCAGCTGGGTGTTTTGTTTAAAAGTTGCAAGCTCTCTATCCCTGAGCTCTGCACTTAGCTGTTGCTGGATCATCTGTAGTTGATCAACGGGAAACTCTGTGAGGTTAACCTTGACAGTTTGTCTAATTTGTATCTGCACATCCATCATCGAAGCAGGGAATAGGATGCTCCCTGGCGGTATCAACACTGTATTGATGCGATATTTTACAAGGACTTCCTCATGGGAAGTCAATTGTTTTGAACTTTCTCATGTTTTTGTCTTGACTGGCTGAGTCTGCGTCATGGCAGTTTTCTCAGTTAGTGCCTTAAACTCCAGAAGCTAGTTTGCTACCATGCTCTATATCTTTTCATGCGATGTCTGCATCGCCTCAAATGAGTCCTTCAACACGTCATGCAATCTTGTTGCAATGAGTTCATAGTCATCCTCTGTTAGTGCGGTCTGTGAAGGTGGCTTTAAAGCTTTTGCTTTCTTCCCCTTTGGTGACTCTAGTGGAGCCTCTTCTGCATCTTTCCTCTTCTGTCCCTGTGGTAGTTCTTCTGTTGTATCTTTCATCTTCTATG
Organism: Pseudotsuga menziesii; assembly: GCA_001517045.1. Classification (NCBI taxonomy): domain Eukaryota; kingdom Viridiplantae; phylum Streptophyta; class Pinopsida; order Pinales; family Pinaceae; genus Pseudotsuga; species Pseudotsuga menziesii. The sequence goes on along the minus strand of LPNX011093212.1, from coordinate 47,835 downwards.
CCTCTGTTGACACTTCTACTGTATGTGTCTTTTTAGGTCCCACTTTGTCTTTTCCTTTGCCTAATGGGCCGAGTGGTGCAGTATTTGTTGGTACATTTGCTGCTATGGCATCTTCCAATGCCTTCTTCCATTCTTCATCAAAATATTTGATGGTGTCTTCTTCAACAGGTTATAGTATTCATAGAATACTATTGCATTGATCTTTTTCTTAGCTGGGTTGTTGCTCTCCCATAAGTTTGCATAGCGCGCACCTCTACAGTCGCCGCTTTGCGGTTGTATAAACTGGGTGTGGGGTGGCTCTTTCTAGCCGACGAATGCACATAATATGAGCAGCCATGAAAAATGGAAGGGGTGGTTTGCCTCGTCCTATGCTGTCAAACAATATTGAAGAAAAATATTTAGTAAAAATAAACACCAATTAAATTGTTCACCTTCTGCAACTTGTATGGCCAGGTGAATTACTGATCCTGTGACTTCCTTTGGCCAAACTTTCGTTAACAGTCTGCCTGCGAGTAGAGCGGATGTGAATCTGAGTGTATCGTCTGGTGATGCTGCGAGGTCATAAGCCCGACCTCCTCTTTGTATCTTATACTTGGTAACAAGGGTTGCTGGTAGCTTGGAATCTTTGGTTTTACCTGATATATGTGTCTGAGGATCCTTACCAATCTTGGACAGCCCAATGATGTGGTGTATTAAGTTGACATTGAGATTGACCGGGTTACCCAACCAGAGGTAACCTCCATGTACATGAGATAGTAGCACACGCACCACAGCATTAACCTCTGCACCTCATCCAAAATGTGGTATTCTCAACAAATTGAGCAAGCCTGAGCGCTCAAGGATCTGGACATGTTCCATAGGAACAAACTCATCCGCATTGGTCCTCAGGTTCCTCTGAATCGTGAGATACTGGTCTAGCCGAAACTGAGGGTATGTTTTACCATCTCCAAGGTTATAGTCTATGAATTTGAGATTAGGGGCATATCCTAACAGATCTCCATCTTTCTTTACACAAGGGTCAATGGTCGGCAGTGAAATAGGAAACTTAGCACCCTTAGGAATGGTTACCTCTAGTGCATCCTCAACTCATGGCACAATGTACTCTATTCCCATGCAAACTTCTTCTTCCTGCTTTGGGTGGGACTCTTCTACTATCTGAGCATGACTCCTCATCCTTCGCATCTGTCTGACCTGTGATGTACCTAATTTCACACCCTTGGGCGGCGTCGTCATAACAGACTCGAGGCCGCTACTCTGGAATCGTCTCACAATGTCTTCTAAAGGTTCCTTCTCAGACAGAACCCACTCGGTGCAATACTCTGGATGGGCAATGGCTGAAAAATTGGGGAAAACTAGCACTCTATAACTGGAATATCTTTGCACAGGAAAACTCATCAAACTGCTCTATAGCTCTCAGAAATCGCAAAAGTAACCCTCTGTGTGAATGGTCTGTGTACTTATAACGAAGGCGATTATCTCTGACTCAACGGTCCTCTAGACTAGACCCGTCGGCAATATTAATTACATGGACAAGACAACACCCGTTGTTTTGATCCTCCTTAATTATTGAAATCCGATCAAATTTCCCTCAAAACTTGCGTGCAGGCACCGGTCTCGTCGAAGATCTTACCAAATCTGGAAAAATAATTATAGTGTTGCCAAATCTAGGGTAACAGATACCTGTCATATCTGTATTAACTACTTGACAGAAGGTGAAGTGACTGGCCCTCTGTTTCTTTTCAAAATTGTCCATGTGGCACGGGGAACATCGCATTGCTGCGATAGAACACTGCAACGTTCTGAACTAACGTGCTTCAATTTTTATTTTTATTTTTTTTTACTCGCCTTATGCGATTCATTATACTTAGAATGCTTTTTACCTGCCGGTGTAGACTGCCTACTGGTGCGATGCCTCCTTTCAACTACACTGGGCATCTGCAAGTCATAACTATCTGAGTTAAGGCTAAGAGGTGGAGTGGCTATCACTATAAAGCTTAAGCCTACTGCCATTAATCAAGGTAGGAACAAGCTTCCCGTTCAATTTTCTGAGCTGAATGGCACCTCCTTCTGTAACATACTGAATCTGATATGGCCCCAACCAATGCGTCTTGAACTTCCCTAGAAACTTAACAAACTTACTGTCATACAGGAGCACTAGGTCTCCTATCTGAAAACTCTTGCTTTTGATGTGCCTGTCATGCCAAGATTTTTCTCGTGCCTTCTGCACTTTCTGATGGAATCCTATGATGAATCTGCCTTCTAGAATCTTGTTAAAGGCCTCCACCATACCATTAGCTTGTGGGTGGTAGGGGGTGCTCTTATGGTGCTGTATCTAGAATTCCTCTGTCAAGGTCTCAATAGTCTGGTTCAGAAAATGTGTGCCTTGATCACTCATCAAAATTACTGGACATCCAAATCTACTGATGATGTTTTCAAAAATGAACTGTTTAGTTGTAGCAGCATCACAATTCCTTACTGCTTTGGCCTCTTCCCATCTGGTGAGGTATTTTGTTCCTGTGATGATGTATCTCACAGTAGTCTATTTTCCTGGTGGGTTGATAGCACCCACATAATCTATAGACCACTTGTCAAATTCCAGTAGCGTAATCTGTGGTTGCAGCGGCATCTCATCTCTTCGTGAAGGTTTTCCTACCCTCTGGTAGATATCGCAACATCTGCAAAATTGCTTAGTATCCTTATGCAAAGTAGGCCACCATAATCCTGCAGTCAGAATTTTCTTGCGCAGTCGGCTTTCCTACGAAATGACCTCCTACGGTACCTGAATGTGCTTCTCTGATAATGGCCTCTTTCTCGTGTGGCATCATGCATCTACACAGGACTTCATCTGGACCTAGCTTATATAAGTGTCCTGCGATCAAAGTGAAGTCTGCTACCTTAACAACTAATTGTTTCTTTTGCTGCCTGGTAAACTCAACAGGTGCCCACCCTGTAGTGAGAAAGTGAATGATATCAGCGTAGTACTCATGTGCGATCTGGATAGCAAACAATTGCGCGTCTGGAAAATTGTCCTCTAAGTTACTTGGGTCTTCCCTTGATTCTATTCGCTATATATGATCAGGTCCGGCATTCAATATTCCTGGTTTTACAATAATTTCAAAGTCATACTCCTGAAATAGAAGTAACCATCTGCAGATCCTTCCCCCTAACACTGGTTTATTGACCAAGTACTTTAAAGTGGAATGGTTAGTGAACATCTTGAATGAGGCACCTAGCAGGTAGTGCCTGAACTTCTGTAAAGCATACACCATGGCTAATCCTTCTCTTTCTGTAGTGGTGTAGTTCTTTTCTGCAGTAGATAGCTTTTTGCTTGAACATGCGATAGGGTGGTTGATACCCCCTTCTCCTGGTTGTGTTAAGACGAACCCCAGTGCGATGCCAGATGCATCCACATGTACATGAAATGGCTTGGTCCAGTCTGGGAATACTAAGATGGGTGCTGTAACCATCTTCTCTTTAAGTGTGTCCAATCTGTGCTGGCATTCCTCATTCCATAGGAATTTCACGTCTTTCTTTAACAGCTTTTCCATCGGTGCGGTGATCTTCGCATAACCCTTGATGAATTTTCTATAGTAGCTAGTATGACAGAGCACTGTCCTCAATTGCTTGACTGAGTTGGGTGCTGGGAGATGTACAATGATGGCAATCTTTGCAGGATCTACCATCAAGCCTTGTCTACAAACAATATGACCCAACAAAATACCAAATGGTGCACAGAATATACATTTCTTCAAGTTATGAGAAATCTGATATTGCCTACATTTCTCTAACATGAGTCTTATATCTCCTATGTGCTTGTCGATTAATCCAAATACAGTCCAATCATCAAAATAGACTTCTAAGAACTTATGGATGTATTCCTTAAATACAACAACTACTAATCTAGAAAAGATAGCTGGTGCATTTTTAAGACCAAAGGGCATTATCGTATATTGGAATGAGCCCCATTCTGTCACAAAAGTGGTCTTATGTCGATCCTCTGGATGGATTCTGATCTGGTGATAGCCTGAAAAGCCATCAGTGAAGGAGTAGACCTCCTGTCCTCCCACATTGTCTAGAACTTCGTCGGTGAAAGGTGTCGGAAATGGATCATGAAGTGATGCATCATTGAGTTTGCGCAAATCGACACAAATTATGATTTCTCCTTTGGTTTTCTTTTCTTGCACGACCATGGGACTAACCCACTCACTCTCTTCTACTGGCTCAATGATGCCTGCTGCTAGCATCTTATCGATCTCCTCTTTAACTTTTTCTTTATAGTGAGGGTTCAATCTGTATGGACGCTGCTTAACTGGCCTGGAATTCTCTTTTAAAGGTATACTCATTACTCCCAAGTCTCCTATTATTCCCTTCATCTCTATGACCTTAGCGGGGAATAAATCCTGATAGTCATGTAGCAGATCTGCAATGTGTCCTACTGTTTCATCATCCCAATAGTCTCCAATAGAGGCAAACTTTGGTTCTGCTTCTGTACCAATGTTGATATTTTTAATCTTGATGGGCTCTATGATAGCTGGGATTTGTAACTTTGGCCCATCAACTTCGCGAGTCCCTTCTGACTCTGGAATGTTGATGCTACGAGGATTCTCATCCTCATCATCTGGTTCCTCTGTAAATTTATAGCACTCAAGCGCATCTTCTATCTGGGTGGCCCAATCAGGTTGAATATGCTCTGATAGGGTACGATATTCAAATATCTTAGTCTTGAAAATGTATAGGGCCTGATCAATACTTTGATACTCAGATTCAAAAGCAAAAGTGAGTTCAAAGCTGTCTATCATAAGTGGCCATGTAATGGTTCCTCTGCGCAACTCAGTCTCTGTGTACCAGTTCTTTGGGATTTGTTCTAAAATGTGAATGAATAGGTGAACCCATTCATCCTCTAGAATATCTGACCAATTCTATTCACAAATCTGAATATGTGACCTGGGGTCACTCTCTCCTGTGTATTTCTACTGTAGACACTCCTTGTCATTAGAAAACCTGATCGCCATCAATCTCTTAAAATCATCCCATGATGCGATATGTTCTTTGTGTGCATGCCACCATCTTGCAGGTGTGGCTCTTACTGCAAGGTCAATAATGGACATCCCTTGCTCATGAGGAATTTCTTGTTCAAACTGCTGTAGGAATTTGTTGACATCTGCTAAGCCATCAAACGACAGAATATCCTTAATCTATGTGCTAATGCATCATAGTGACTTAGTCATCAACGCACATCTATGAGCTGAGACTTCATAAAGTCTGTTCTGCCAGTTCTCTAGACCAACATCCGACTCTGATGCGCATGAGCTGTCGCATCGCCAACTGATGTTTCCTTCTATGGTCAGATTGACGTAATTAGCCTGATTAGCCGTCATATGATAGAGGCTCTCCATATTGCGTACCTCTTCCTCTACGCGGATAGGTTCAATATATCTAGGACCCTGAAGAGGATCCAATGGTGCGATGACCCAGATATGACTATCCTCAAAGGTCATTTGTCTTTTCTTTAGGTTGATAATAGCCATGTTATCGATTTCCCAATCAATACCTAGTAGAGCTGGATATGGTCTACTATCGCTAATGATTTCTATAACTTCAAACTCCGCGAAGCTGCGAACTCCATCAATGTCAATTGGTACTTGCGGTAATCGACCCAGTGGTGATACCCTTTGCTGATTGGCTAGTCTCATATGGATAGGTGATCTGGCTAACTTAGGGCTACCCATCTATTCCCATGTCTGCTTAGTAAGAACATTTACCTCTAATCCTAAATCTAGGATTACCTCATCCATCTCAAATTCTCCAACTTGCGCTGTGAGTCTCATCTCCCTTCCTGTTCTTGTATGTCCCATAATATTATGAACAGCACGCTATGTATTGCTCTCGAAAGAAGGTTGCTGATACTGGTTGATGATGCGATGAAGCTCTCCGATAGCTTTCTCATTTCTAACGAGTTTCAAGCAAGTCCGCAGGAAGGATTGTACACTTCCTGTCGACTCATCCTCGTCGCACCCTCCTACTGTGGTAGCCTGCGATATCTGCACAGGACTAACGTCACAAGGTGTTTGTTGCGGTACACCCCTAGACGGCTGTACCTGTGATCCTGCTAGTGTAGGGTCATTAAAGAAAGTTTTAGCTTCCTGAAATGTTTCTTTATTCTTCTGTAGGTCGAGTGGTGTTGATTTATTAGTAGCTTTGCGCACCCACTCCGGACCTATGTTCTTGTCGTTATCCTGCGATGTCCCACTAGTGGAAGCACCGCTACGAGTCACAATGTTGACTCGTGGTTCTATCTCTTTCTGCTCAGCAACAATAAGCTGAATGTTCTGGTTTACTGCTCGCTTAGGATCTTTGATCTTGGTTCTCAAGATGGGACATTCTTCTATAGGATGATCATAAGATTTGCAATAATTACATGTCGTAGTAGGGCTTTGACAGTCCCTAGCATAATGTCCTACAACTCCATAGTTGTAACAAGTAATCGGTCCACAACCACGGCCAAAGCCTTCACCATGGCCAAATCCTCCTCCATGGCCTCGTCCTCTGAATCCTCCTCCACGGCCAAACTGAGCCGGATCATGCTGTGGTCCTGCTGCTGGACTTGGTGTCTCTGATTGGACTCTGTACAAGTCATGTTTTCTCTTGACCATGAGATCATAAGCTCTACAATTATGTTCATCATGTCCTACGGACTTACAGAAGTTACAGTATAAGTTCTTAGGGGTCTGTTCATACTTCTGAAGTATAGGGCATTGCTAAGGTGGATGTCCTCTTGTTCTGCAAAGTTCACACCATGGCCCTTGGGTCTGTATTAAGGGGTTAGGAGCCTCCTACATTTGATGGTGAGATAAAGACAGGACAAGAAGCTGAAGCTTGGCTTCTTGGGATAAAGAAGTACTTTCAAGTGCAGGATTATTCAGGAAACATGAAGGCAAGAGTTGCCATATTCAATCTGAATGGAAGAGCATCCATTTGGTGGGAACACTTCAAGAAAGTAAAGAATATTAGTGAAAGGAAACTGAAGTGGAAACAGTTCAAGAAGTATTTCAGGCAGAAATATCTCTCTGGCAGGTATTACGATGACAATATTAAGGAGTTCCATGAGCTAAGATTGGGACAACAGACCATGGATGACTATGCAAATAATTTTTTGGAATTGTTGAGGTATGTCCAGTACATCAGAGATAAAAAAGTGAAGATCCAGCGGTTTCTGAGTGGATTTCCTCAAGCCTATAAATATAGAATTGAGTTTTATGAACCTAGGACCCTTGAGGAAGCAATAAGGAAGGTGAAGTATTGCTATGAACAAAGCAAAGGTAAACCTGATTACCATAAGGCATGGAAGGACAAGAAGAATGAGAAGTTTGACCAAATAAGGAAAGGTTTAAAACCTTCTAGATTCAGTAATCAGCAGAAGCAGCCATCCCAAGCTGCTAGTAATCCAGTTGGAGTGACAGGTGGAAAGCCTAAAGAGCCACATCAGAATAAAGGTCCACTCAAATGTTAGAAATGTGAAGGACCTCACTTGCGTAGATATTGTCCACTTGACAATGAGAGTGCAAGACCAGCTTATAACATTCAGGAAGTAGAAATAGTGGGTCAAGTAGCAAGAGCAGTCCCTAGAATTTATGCAGCACTGGAGGACCGCTAGGCAGATCACTAGTCAACTGTGGTTGAAGTTGCAGGTAATATTGTTGAACAATCTATTTCTATTTTGATTAACCCTGGTTCTACTCACAGTTACATTACTCCTAGATTAGTGTATATTTGTGCTTTTAAGAAGGACAAGCATAGGAAACCTTGGTTAGTTCAGCTGGCCACTGGGACTAAGAGAAGGGTCAGTGAAATTGTAGATAAGTGTCCATTAGTTATGAATGGATTGATCACTTGTGTAGATCTGAATGTTCTACCGCTTGGTTCCTATGATATTCTCATTGGAATGGATTGGTTAGAATCTCACTGAGTGAATCTTGATTGTTATAACAAGACTTTTGAATGCATGAATGAAGAAGGAAACTCGGTAGTTGTGAAAAGTATTCGGAAGGTAATTTCAGTAAGATAGGTTTCACCAATGCAGTTGAAGAAGTTCTGTAGGAAAGGTTGCCATTTGTATGCAGCTAATATTTTGGAACCAACAGGAGATGAGACTCCTAGGTTGGAGGACTATCAGGTGTTACAGGAATTCAAGGATGTGTTTCCTGATGAGATTCTAGGGCTTCTTCCAAAGAGGGACATTGATTTCACCATTGAACTTGTGCCAAGAGCAACACCAGTTTCCAAGACACCCTACAAGATGAGTACACCAGAGATGCTAGAGTTGAAGATCCAACTGCAAGAGTTGTTGGAAAAGAAGTATATCTGACCGAGTGTGTCTCCTTAGGGAGCACCGGTTCTGTTTGTAAAGAAGAAAGATGGTACACTCAGGTTATGTATTGATTACGGATAGTTGAACAAGGTTACTATGAAGAATAAATACCCTTTGCCTAGGAATGATGACCTCTTTGATCAAATGAGAGGAGAAAAGGTATTCTCCAATATTGACTTGAGGTCTGGATACCATCAGGTGAGAATCAAGGATGAAGACATTCATAAGACAGCCTTCAGGACAAGGTATGGACATTATGAGTTTGTACTGGTACCATTTGGTCTCACAAATGCACGAGCTACATTTATGTGCCTTATGAACAGCATCTTCAGAAAGTATTTGGACAAGTTTTTTCTTGTTTTCCTTGATGACATTCTTGTTTATTCTAAGAATGAGGAAGAACATGAAGAGCATTTGAGACTGACATTACAAGTGCTCAGGGAACATTAGCTGTATGCAAAGCTGAGAAAGTGTGACTTCTACAGAGATAGAATTCAGTACTTGGGTCACTTTATCTCAGAAGAGGGTATATCAGTAGACCCTGAGAAGATTGAAGCCATTATGAATTGGCCTACTCCAAGAAATGTGACGGATAAAGATCTTTTATGGGACTTGCAGGATACTACAGGAGATTCATTGAAGGATTTTCCAAGGTTGCACATGCCATCACTTCCTTGCAAAATAAGGGGGTAAGGTTCGAATGGACTTCAAAGTGTGAAGAAAGATTCCAGTGGTTGAAGAATCTTCTCACCAGTGCACCAGTATTGAAAGTTGCAGATCCAGAGAAATATTTTGTGGTATGTACTGATGCATGCAGACAAGGGCTTGGATGAGTCCTTATGCAGGACAACCACATGATATGTTATGAGTCAAGAAAGCTGAAAGAGCATGAGAAGAACTATGCCACTCATGATCTAGAGCTTGCAGCCATAGTACATGCTCTCAAGATGTGGAGACATTACTTGATGGGTAGAAGATTTGAACTCAGAACAGATCACTGTGGACTGAAGTATGTGTTTGATCAGCCTACTCTGAATGCTAGGCAAGCGAGATGGATGGAATTTTTATGTGAGTTTGATTTCGAATCAAGCACATTAAAGGAAAGAAAACAAGGTAGTTGATGCACTCAACAGGAAGGTACAGGAAATGCATGTGGCATCTCTTAGTATTTGCCAATCAAATTTGAGGCAGCAGATTATTAATCATGTTGCCGGAGATGAATTGTATGAACAGGTAAAAGACAAATTGCAGTAGCAAAGTCTTGAGAAGAAGTATGAGGGATATAAATTGGAAGAAAATGGACTTTTCACTTATAAAGGCATAATTTATATTTCGAATGTAGCAGATTTGAGGAGAGTTGTTATGGATGAAATTCATCAAGCTCCGTATTCTGGTCACCCAAGGTACCAGAAGACAATTGCTATAGCTAGAAAGCAGTACTTTTGGCCAGGAATTAAAAAGGACATGGCTGAATACATTTCAAGGTGCATGAAATGTCAATAGGTAAATGTTGAGCATCAACATCTAGTAGGTTTGTTGCAGCCTTTGCCAATCCCGAAATGGAAATGGGAAGTTATTTCCATGGATTTTATTACAGGATTGCCGATGACTTGGAGACAACAGGATTCCATCATGGTTGTGGTAGACAAGTTGACAAAAGCAGCACATTTTATACCAATAAAGTCTACACACAAGACTGACGACATTGCAAAGATCTTCATGAAGGAGATTTTCAAATTGCATGGATTGCCGAAAGCAATAGTTTCTAACAGAGATGTCAAGTTCACTTCCAATTTTTGGAACGGATTGTTTGCAGATTTGAGTACAAAGATAAACTTCATCACTGCCTACCATCCTCAGATAGATGGGCAGACAGAAAGAGTTCATCATGTGCTTGAAGATATGCTTTGCATGTATGTGATGGACAAACCAACCAAGTGGGAAGATTACTTACACTTGGTAGAGTTTGCTTACAACAATGGATAGCAGGCATCCTTGGGGATGAGTCCGTACGAAGCTTTGTATGGAAGAAGGTGTAGGACACCAGTGACTTGGGATAACCTAGTGAACAGAGTTGTGCTTGGACCAGATTTGCTCAAGGAAATGGAGTAAGAGGTTGTAAAGATTAGGCAAAATCTAAAAGAAGCATAGGACAAATAGAAAATATATGCAGATAAGCATAGGATGAACAAAGAATTCAGTGTTGGGGATCATGTTTACCTTAGAGTGAAAGCAAAGAAGAGTTCTTTGAATCTTGGGAGTTGTGCCAAGTTGTCACCTAGATACTGTGGGCTATTTGAAGTGCTTGAAAGAATAGGGCATGTTGCATATAGACTTGCATTTCCTGCTAGTACTAGAGCTCATAATGTTTTTCATGTTTCTTTGCTTAAGAAATATGTACATGATCCTAACCATGTGATAAATTGGGATGTGATTCAAGTGGAACCTAAGGGAGAGTTCCAAATCGAGCCAATGCGAATCCTCGACAAGAAGGTCACAATGCTCTAGAACCGAGCCATAGGGCAGGTAAAGGTGCAATCGGAGCACTACAGACCTGAAGAGGCTACGTGGGAGCTAGAGGATGCCATGTGATTGGCGCATCCATTTTTGTTCAATTCTATAGAACACTGAGGCGATACCAGTGTAGCATTTTGTTCAAATTTTGTATAGCACTGAGGACAGTGCTATTGAAGCGGGAGGGGAATGTATCATCCCCGGTTTTGACCCCATTTGCATTAATATACATGATACATGTGTTGTAAATAATCATGGTGAGGAGCTAAGTGCAAAGGCCCCACCATCGATTTAGTTATGTTATGATTCGGATTGGAATGGTCACTGATGGTATATCGGAACATACGACATATATTAAATTGTGGCATCATGTAACTATGCATTTTTAATTAAATAACCCAACCAGCTATGTTCATTGCAACTAAATTGAGAAGGGGCATGATTCCTAAGGATAAGGAGGGGGGGGGATGCTAAACCTTGAGGTCATGGGGGAAAATCCATGTGTCATCACCCTGTTGGTTTTGCTCAACTTCCTTGGTCTCATCCAACCACCACTTTAATGTTCTGCTAAGTTGTTGAGGCAGTTATTGCTGGAAGTGGAGGGTGGCAGGACTGTCAGTATTTGCCGCACGCTCACTCCACCAGCTGTCTCTCCACCTTCATGTGGGTAAGGGAACCATCACTACGCCACTCTCTTGGCCATTGGGTTCACTCTCACGCAGGGATGTGCAAGGGGGCGGTTCATCTTCCTCACGCAGAGCTGAGTTAAGAAGGGGTGTGATTTCTTGTTTGGGGGTTCGCCTTTCTCTCTCCCACACCATTTACCAGTCTGTGGTTGTGTTCTTTCCTCCTGATCACGCGTAGAGTCGGCATTTTCGCCTCCACCATTTTCGAACTGTGAAGGATTGCTGTGGTTTTCTGTTGTTGTTTGTGGGCTGTTGTTTTCCATATTTTGTTGGCTGTGATATCCCTTGTGATTTAGCTGTTGTAGGTTGCATGTTTTCCTTCTGCCCAGGTTGAGAGTCTGTTTACTCTTCCACTTTCGGGCTGAGTAACTTTGGTTGTCATTTCATTGTTGGGCCGAGGCCATGGTGTTCCCCACACTATTCGATTGCTGTGAGTTCACCTACATTTTATTGGTTGTGTTCTCTCTCACATTTTGGGTGTAATTGTAGGTTAACATTGAGTTGCTTTGGCCATGATAGGACCAAGAATGACTTAGGTGTGGTTTTCCCCTGTTAAAGCTTGAATTACTAGTTTGTTGCATGAACGCGGTGGTTGGTCTTCGGACTGCACTGGAGTGGTGATGAAGGCCTGATGTGCTTGACAAACCTGGTGTGTTTAGGAACCACACAGACAGAGCTAGTGGGATGGATTTCTTCTCCACAACCCCTGAATAGCACTGGAAGGAGAATCAAAGTCTGAGGGACTGCGTTGCAGAGAAAGGACTGATTTCCTTGTGTTGGGTGTGTGTGGGTTTACTAGAAGTCAGACTAGTTTTGGTGTAGGTGTCCTTAGCTCTTCAATGAGCTCACTAGCTTATCATTTAGCCTTTCCCAACTCCTGGATGGCCTAATAAACCCAACTTTGTTGGCTTGGTCAATCTGTTGTTTGCCTGATAAACCCAACTGTGTTGGCTTGGATGAACTGTGTACCATTGTGGTGGTGTTGGCTATGTGTAAGCATGTTAGTTCCTTATTCCTTGGGGAATCATGCCCGGCTCAGGGGTGGCAGCGTTGCTGAGAGATTAAAGAGCACGCAGGCCTACGGTTGGGTGGAACGTTGCAGCGACGTAGATGGTTGCGGAACAAGTTATCTATAAGATAAGTATTCTTGCCTAACTTGTGTCTGCAATTATAATTACCATTGATGAATGAATGACGATATACATGTTAAATGTTGATCTGTACATGCATGAGTATTGATTGATATGTTTTTATTCCATTGTGTATATGAATGATTATGCCTCATAATATGTTTGTTGTTTTAAGTATCATGCTTCATAATTACATATATTTATGTTCATGTTCATGGGGCTACATCCCCGGATGATTTGATGTATAGTAGCGCCCTCTTCATCGGTCGGAGGGTTGGGGACATTACAAAATTTGGTTTTATATTTGTGTAGTTCAGTTTTACTTTGCAGTAGTTAGTTCTCTTTTCAATTAGTTCTCTTTCAGTGGGTTCTCTTTCAGTTCCATTTTTGCAGTACTCTACAGCACTTTGCACAGTTTTGTTCCATTTTTGTTATTTGCACAATCCTCCAGCAGTTCTCTACAAAATTTTATTTGCACAGAAGGCCTTCATGGAGTTTGAGGTAGCTAAAATCTTTTTGTCTCAATCCAAATCACACCCTTGTGAGGATTTCAGCATCAGTTCATTTGTGAGTGGATACACAGGTCTCCTAGCCCCAAGGGCACACAGATCTCCACCACCAAGAGAGGAGGTTCATTGATCTAAAACAATACAGATCTCTCCCTCTATTTTATTCACAACAAGACGACAAATGGCAGCTATATCGGCATCCCCACCTGCTCGCATCTTGTAAGAGAGGAGGTTCATAGATCTAAAACAATACAGATCTCTCCCTCTAGTTTATTTACAATAAATATGACAACAACATCATCATGGGCATCCCCCACCTGCTCGCATCTTAGACCATCTACACATCGTCTAGATCTTCATCAAATTGCAACAAAGCTCGACACCTCTTTTACCTTTGGCATCTCCTCTTTGCAAGCATGGCTTCCAACTTAAATCGGGAGGCAGGAAATCTGGGATGCTTTCCACTTAAACCGGTAGGAATGGGCTGTATGGGAGGCGCACGCTCCCCATTATGTATTCGGAAATGTATTAAGTAGATATATTAGATATAACTACAAATAATGAGCAGCATTTATTGTGCTAGTTTTGGCCTCATCAATGAGGTCCCTTTGTAATTGTTATAAAAAGGCATCTGGCCTCCTAATGAAGCATTCAATATTTCTTATGCATTTTCTTTGTGTCTCTCATTCTGTTTTAGGACTGAGTGTTCTTTTGGGTTTCTGAGTTGAGAGGTGAGGCTCTCCTAGCCTCACCTCTGATCTTTGCTGATCTTTGCTACCCGATCTCCCCATGAACGGCAGATTAGGTATAGCCTGAGGGAATTGTGTAGCAGTTAAGGGAATAATTGCTTGTGTTGGGTGGTGCAGGAGTTGAGGAGGTTGAGCCAGATCTTGTGTAGGTGTCCTTAGTTCTGTGGTTGAGCTTACTAGCCCAGTAATTCTACTTTTCCATTTTCTTAATCGTCTAAGAAACCCAATTGTAGGTTGGTTTGATTTTGTTTTGATGTGAAGGTTGGCTTGGCTGAGTAAGTCCAAGTAACCCATATGTTAATTGTATTGACTTTGTTTAGATTTTAAGGTTGGCATGGTTGAGTATGTCCAAGGAACCTATATTTTATTAGCTTGTTTCCTTAGTATCCTGTGAAACCCAATTGTTTATTGGTTTGGCTGGACAGTCTGTGAACCCCAACTGTGTGTTGGCTTGACTTTGATGTTTATTTGGCTATGTGTGAGCCTGTTGTTCGCTAGTTCCTTGTGGAAATCATGCCCAACTCGGGGGTGGCAGTGGTGGTGTGATATTGATCAACACATTGGAATATGGTTGGGTGGAAAGTTGCAACAACATAGCTAGTTTCGAGGAAGCTTCTTCTCAAGATAAGTATTTTCTTGTGTTTAATATCTGCAATGTATTTGTTTTATAAATTACTATGAACATGATGAATGTGTTGAAATGTATTTGCTTCCACTGTATATTGCATTATGCATCTATGTATGTATGATTTTATGTTCAATTCATTTTATATTATGTTCATGGGGCTATATTTCTCGGTTTGAATGATAGAGAAGTCGTGTGTAGTCGCATCCTCTCTCGGTGGTTAAAGGGGAGGGGACGTGACAATTAGGTTCCCTCCTTCCACATCATGTCGTGAGGCTAGATATTGTTTAGAGTTCACTTATATCTAGAAAAACAAAGGTTGATGGAATGTAATTGGAGTTAAGGTCCATCTAAACTGATCCAAAAAAGTTGGCAGGTAGACTCCAATGCAAGGAGAGAACCCCAGAACTTACAACAAGTGTGGTTTATCTTGTGAGGGTTTCCTATGATGTTTTGGAAAATGTCACTATTGGAGGTGATCAAGGGAAAGTTAGGAATATTCATAGGTGTGGAATACAATTGGGAACAAAATATTAATAGACTCTATGCAAAAATACTAGTGGAACAAGATCTACATGATGGATTGTATGAGGATATTAAGTTGGAAACGTATGGGATCATATGGTGTCAAAGACTAGATTATTGGAAAATACCCTTTCTGTTGATGTATTTGTAACTTCAAAATGTATTCACTTGTATATCTTATGTCTTGTACCCCAATGTTTATTCCGGGAAGTGTCTATAATGTATTTGAGTCATGTCATGCCTCGATGTTCCTATGGGGAGGTTCTATAATGTAAAAAAGTCATGTCATGTCATTGTGGGTAACCCTCCTATTGTTCAAGGGTTAAATTCCCCATAGTTCTAGGGCACTAGGGTTATTAGACTCTCCTAGAGAAGTTGGCCCTAGTGAGTCATTGTCAAGTCGGGAATTAGTATAAATAGAGAGTGAGGCTCTCTATTTATCACACACTCACTCACACTCAGTTGTAGCACATAGCTGAGGAAGAAGAAGTTGATGGGGCTAGAAAGAAAGAGGCTACTGCTGTTGAGATATCATCTTACTGTTTTGGGGGCTTTGCTATTTGGTGTTGATTCTATCTCTGAGGAAGTTGGTGGGAAGTTGCGGGGTTTTCTCCTTTATGGTTTCCCCGAGGAAAATATTTGTGTTCATTGTCTTATGTGTTTGATTGTTGTGCTTGTTATTCTCTCAGTTAAGATCCTCAGTTAATGCTAGCTTAAATGATAAAAATATAAGATGGTATCAGAGCTAACCTGAGAAGAAGACATTGTGTAGCTGTAGGAACTAGGGCTTCCTACTTTTTGGATCTCTCTCCACAGATTTTCAGCAAAATAAGGTTGGACTAACTCTCCTCCCCAGGGCACATATTTCTGTTGAAGCAGAATCTGATTCTGAGTATTTTCAGTTTTTTACCCGACACTAGAGCCAAAAATTAGGGATTTCCATAGAAGTGGAATTTTTGAGTGAGCCCAGGCCTGGATTGATATCCTACTCAAAATCAAAGTTTAGAGATCAATATCAAAGCATTTGGTTGGACAAAACACCATGAAAATCAAAGCCTAATTTGCTCCTGAACCAACATTGCAGAAATTCAGCTCCAGATTCAGATTCGACATCTCGACCTGGTAAGATCCAAATCTTTTGTATTTCCATTTGAGGTTCTCATCATACCAAGCTTGATAAAAATCTTGAGGGAGCTTATAACTTCCAAGCCTGGAAGTACAGGATCTCCCTAGTCCTGGAAGAAAATGAGTTGGACTCCTACATCAATGAGGAGATTCCAGTTCCAGAGGGAGATGAGGCTAAGGCCTTACACAAGAAGAAGTTGGTTATGTATAAGAGGATTATTTCTGATTCATTCAAGGATCACCTCATACCACAGGTGTCCTCCCTAAAGACACCTAAAGCTGTGTTTGATTCCCTAACCAAATTTTTTGAAGGAACGAACATAAACCGGAAGATGACCTTGAGGAACCAATTAAAGAATGTAAAGATCCATAATGCAGAGACCATACATCCATACTTCATAAGGGTCTCCCAGATCAAGGAACAACTTGAAGCAGTATATGAAGAAGTGGAGAATGAAGAGATTGTAATGACCACCTTGAATGGTCTCCCTAGGAAATGGGAATCTTTTATTCAAGGGATCTGTGCCAAAAATAAGTTAGTCAAGTTCAGGAGACTATGGTAAGAATGCTCTCAAGAAGAAGCTTGGATAGCAGCTCGAGAAGAAAAGATGGGAAGTGAAGATCAAGCTCTCATAGTACAATCCAAGAAAACCAGATCTAGCCACCACAAAGGTAAGTACTCTCATCAAAGGAATAACTTTAGAAAGCTTAGAGATAAGTCTAAGTTCATTTTCTATACATGTGATGAAAGAGGACACTTTGCTAGAGATTGTCCTAGAAACAAGAGTAGCTCTCACAAGAAGAAGGGAAACAAGAGAAGACATCATGCTCATGTTGCAGAGGATGATGAACCTTCCACAAAGAGAAACAGAAAAGACAGTGATGATTCTTCAAGTGAAGAAGAATATGTTATGATTTCCACTCTCACGGGAACTATCACACATGGTTGTTATAGCGGATTTCACCACTCTAGGTGAATCACACTTTGTATGGCCTTCCCCTGTCCCGATACAGACTCTTTAGACCCCATGGACCATCTTTTATCCTTTGATGTTTCCTTGATCATCCCTAAAACTATATAAAAAATGATATACGCGACTTTTTACCCAATAACCGCGTACATACGCGGGTTTGACCCTTATAACCGCGTACATCGGGATGTGTGCATAATCCAAATCCTTTTGGAGTTTTCCTTGACATGGATCCGACTCATTCGACTCTTGGCCTTCCATATGCCTTGAGATCACTCGGATTCAACCCTTCATTATCCCTTGTGAAGCTATATAAGGAACCCCTTGGTACATTGAAGGCATATAGAGAGATTGAGAGCAAAGAAACTATAGTCCATTGTTGCCATAATTTGTACTTGAGTCTACATCCCTTTGTCCCTTGGAGCATTGTTGTGTTCTTCCCAAGCTTTCCTTTTTCTAGTGAGCTTGCTATCATGAGATGGAGGATTGAGGTGGTGGAGGCCCAAGTGGGGGATTCAGTTTCTCCGGTTCGCAGACGTGCCGTCAAAGGTTGTATCTATCTTGTAATCTCTGATTTATATTAATAAGAACTATCTTTTCATGTCCAATGATGTGTATTTGATTAAATGTTGTATCCATTGGAATATGTCAAATTCTTTTACATTATTGATTATATATGCTAGAATAGATCTAACACCATGATATATAGTCTGCTTGTATTGTTTACTTGTTGTTGAGGAAGTATTATATCAATTCAAGCTGAAGATTGGAAAGCTCAATGGGGATCTACTTCAACTGTCTGGAATAAGGTACGAGGTCTGATCCTTTAGTGTTAGACATTTTATTTCTATTGCATATTGGGAAATATTGATTTTTAGAGTCAAAGTTGTCTATTGTGGTACCCCAACCCATAGGAATTTCTCTCCGTAACAGAATTGGCGACTCCGCAGTGGAGTTCCTAGTCATTTTTCCTTTGGTGGTTTTTATCGGTACAATGGGCTTGATATTATTGACTTGCTCTTTGTTTCTCCTTGTTTCTGGGTTGCATTTTATAGTATGTTCATCCATTGACACTCCCCTTTATTTTTTTGACCCTTGGCCTGCTTTTTACCACTGCCTTCTCTGTATACGCAGGTTTTTGGCCAAAAGTCGCGTACATATGCCTATATACACAGGTTTTTGGCCAAAAGTCGCATACATATGCCTATATACGCAGGTTTTTGTCCAAAAGTCGCGTACAGATGCCCATCCACACAGATTTTTGGCCAAAAGTCGCGTATATACGCAGTTGTTCTTAAAACAATTGCGTACATCCTCCCTTTTGGTGAGTTTGATGTTATGGGAAGTTGTTGGGTGGGTTGTGAGTGTGGTTGGGTCTTCCTTGGGTCTGATGTTGTCTGTTGGATGCTTCTTTTGTGACCAGAGACCGCTTTTTCATTGATTTTTCTTTGAAAGTAGTTTTAGTCATTTTTCCTTTTTGTTTTGCCATTAGTGCATTACTCTTTTTGTCTTGGTGTCTTGTTGGGATTGTCTTTTATACTTGTTGCAGAGACTGAGAGTTTTAGATGACTTTTATTGCATTTTTCATTCTTTTATATTGAAAAATACAAAGTAGTTGCACTCTTAGTTGCATCTTAGATATGGATTTGAGGAGGTACTTGCATTGGATTGCTTGGATGAGAGTTGTGTTTAGGCTTTCATATAGGAAGGATTGAATTGGAATTCGGAAAGGAATATATATATTTATGCATCTCATGTAGTGGCATACCCTATTTTTCATTTGACAAAGATTGCACTTAGCATTGTTTGTTATGGTGTGCACTTTTATTTCACTGCTGAGTCTTCATGTCATTAGTTGAGTCTTCATGTCATTAGTTGCACGGCCATTTCCCTTTGAGTAATTACAGCCAACTAAAATCAATGCTAAATTAAAATGAATTACA
This sequence comes from Pseudotsuga menziesii, assembly GCA_001517045.1. Classification (NCBI taxonomy): domain Eukaryota; kingdom Viridiplantae; phylum Streptophyta; class Pinopsida; order Pinales; family Pinaceae; genus Pseudotsuga; species Pseudotsuga menziesii. Next base: position 28,690 of record LPNX011093212.1, on the reverse strand, counting down.
CTATTTTCTTTTCTAGGGTGCACCAACAAGCTTAGGTTTTAGGATCTTGGAATAGTTCATTGTAAGTCAATTCTCCAAGATCACTAAACAACAACATCTAGGTGTCTATCCAGGTGAGTGTGTGAAATCCTTGGTATAACTAGTGTTCTCAGGATCATCCTCTCAAAAGGGAGTTAAGCATGAGGCAGTGTGAGCAGTCATCGATTGGGATGACCCCTAGTCATAACTGAGTAGCACCGGAGATATTTCCAGGATTGTATTCGTATCTGGGGGCTCTTTCGAGAGTTTCGGGCTTTGCTACCCTGCCCATACGGTCAATCCTGCCTGTGACTGTCCGCCTAAGCTTTGATTATATTTAGGTGACCTTAGTGACCTTACCTAGGCTATCGAGGGGGTACTTTGCAGGGGTTATTCTGCGGGTGTCCCGACCAGGTAGAGGTCGGACAGCACAGTCGCTTTATGCGTTGAAGCTGAGGGCCACTATAATTGGTTACGTACCTCCGCTTATAGTGTATGGGAGTTTCGAGCCTCTCCTAGGCGAGACATACCTGCTACATTCGGGAGCTCACATATCCTCCCCTTGGTTTGCTTGTATTTTGGCTGTATATTTTCTTAGGAGTGTGCTCTTTGTGCACTAGTTGACCTTTGGGATCGTGGTTACTTGAGTATATTTATGCTCTCTCGATTTTGGGTCCTTTTATTTTCGGCATGCCTGGTATCCTATCACCCGTCTTGGTCCTAGTACGGACCCTGGTGTTAGACTTGGGGGCATCACAACCCCTTATCCTGCTCATATATTTGAAGTGGTCACATTCTTTCCTCTACTCCATTTGTGGAGGATTTTTATTTTTTCGCTCTGTCTTTACACCAGTGTTCACACTCATTGGGGTGGTAGTGGATGCATGAACGTTGGGTCTACACCTTATGTTTCTTTTTATGTCCCATTGTTCACTACATTGTTTCCTTTGGGTGTTGTTGTCATGTACATTCCTCCCTATATCTTATAGTTTGGATTCTTTATTGACTATTTTGGGTTGTTTTGGACTAATATGGTTGTCATGTAGGGTCCAACTTTTGTACACTCTCTTCGAGGTTTTGACCCATTCATGCCTATCATAGGTATTATGTCTGAATTGGCATATAGGTTAGGATTTCACATCCGCTTGCACTTATGCATTACCTTATGACCATTCCATCTTAACCTTAGGTACGAACCCATTCCATGGTATCACGGAACCTTCATGCTGCTGTTAGAAGTGGTACTATGTGAATCGTAGATATTTCCTATACATGGGTACCCTAGTTAGCTCCCCTTTGCTTTTGGTACCCATGTTGCGAGTCCTCTCTTAGGTCCGGGAGTCCGTTGTATAGTACTGCCATGACATTTCGCAAGAGCCTCATACTCCTCTTGATCTTTTGCTGGCCTATTTCCCTCAGGACTCCCTTATGTCAAGTTGTGAATCCATTATCATGAGCTTTTCCTGCCTTATTGAGCTTTATGTCGGCTCCCCTGACATTGTGTTTCAACCATATAGCCCGAGCTTGTCTCGTGTCTAGCCATGCAGATCCATTTTTTATATCCTTCGCAGCTTGATTTCCCTTTTTACGAGGAGGGGATTTTCTCCCAAGTGTTGATATCCTACACATGTATCCTTGCATTGAGCATAGGTAAGTTCCACTGCTTGGAACTAGTTTGTTTTCCCTTATGACACTCATCTCCTCCTAGTTTGTAACTATAAAGCTAGTTTATTCTTTTTTCAAGCTTTTCAAATAACTGAAAAAGTCCAAAAAAATAAAAAAACCAAAAAGCCGGACAAGGAAAGATGTTATCTTTGGCAGTTGTCGAGTCGTGTCGCCTTCGAACAGAGCACTGTATATCACATCCATTGGTTGGGTTATATTTTGACTTTAGGAGCTGTACTCGTTTATCTGAGTTTATCTCCACCGACTGGTTAAGCTTCCAGTCCCTAGGGAGCCTCTGTTGATGCCTCCTGTGTCACAGAGATGTCCCAGTTTGTATATCGAGTCTATGCTGCCTTCATTCAGTCACCATACGCCGTTATGCTCTTGTTCGAAGGAAGTTGAAACCTGAGTCGACCATTCCTCAATTATCTTGACTTTGCATGTCGGCCATTCCCAGTACAGTTACTGTTTCGTGCACTTTATGATCGAGTCCTTCCACATTATATAGCTTTGTTGAGTACCTCATGTTGGATGATGGGGGATGCCTTAATGCCCTCCTTCCAGCGGATTTCATCCCATCGACATCAGATCATTTATTCTGGGATTGGAGTCTAGAGTCATTTTGAGTGCCTTGAGACTTGCAGTCATCAGTGGCAGGTTCTCTCGCCATCGACAGTTTGTTGGGAATACATCAATGTCCCCTGATCAATGGATTCTCTCAAGTGTTTGACCTCAACACATCTATTCACACTTGTTAGTTTGCACTCTAGTACCTTGATTCCCATTTTCATTATCGATGAGTGATCTCGCGTCTGTTAACGGTATACATTAATGACCGGTAATCAGACGATGGACTACTATGTTCGACCTAGACACCTCTATTCACATAGTAGGACATGTACTCGTAGAGGTTTGTGTAGAAGACCTTCCAGATTGGTGGCATCTCTTATATGCTACCTCCTTGATCGTGCCAATGTTCATGAGATTTCAGCTCTCGTGACTTGAGTCCAGTATATGTCAGATATTTCCAGCCACTATGGAGATCTTGATCTATTATATATCTTCAGCCATTTTGGAGATCATGGTATTTTATACATCTTCATCATGGAGATTCTGATCTATGTATATTGTACGTGGCTATGACCACATATGTGACATCATGTATCATACCTATTCATGGCCATTGTACTCTTATGTATCTGGGACTGCTATATGTACTTGCAGTTATATGCAGAGTTGTATTATTGTACTATGCTGATTGGGTGGTTGGTCTTCCATTTGGGATCCTTCATCACTCCGCTTCTGGGATGGAATTATAATGTATTTCGGCCATCGTATAACCCCTCTGACCTCACACATTAGGGGGCATCTGTTATAGTGGATTTCACCACTCTAGGTGAATCACACTTTGTATGGCCTTCCCCTGTCCCGCTGCAGACTCTTTAGACACCATGGACCATCTTTTATCCTTTGATGTTTCCTTGATCATCCCTAAAACTATATAAAAAATTATATACGCGGCTTTTTACCCAATAACAGTGTACATACGCGGGTTTGACCCTTATAACTACGTACATCGGGATGTGTGCATAATCCAAATCCTTTTGGAGTTTTCCTTGACATGGATCCGACTCATTTGACTCTTGGCCTTCCATATGCCTTGAGATCGCTCGGATTCAACCCTTCATTATCCCTTGTGAATCTATATAAGGAACCCCTTGGTACATTGAAGGCATATAGAGAGATTGAGAGCAAAGAAACTATAGTCCATTGTTGCCGGAATTTGTACTTGAGTCTGCATCCCTTTGTCCCTTGGAGCACTGTTGTGTTCTTCCCAAGCTTTCCTTTTGCTAGTGAGCTTGCTATTGTGAGATGGAGGATTGAGGTGGTGGAGGCCCAAGTGGGGGATTCAGTTTCTCCAGTTTGCAGACGTGCCGTCAGAGGTTGTATCTATCTTGTAATCTTTGATTTATATTAATAAGAACTAAATTTTCCTATCCAATGATGTGTATTTGATTAAATGTTGTATCCATTGGAATATGTCAAATGCTTTTACAATGATTGATTATATATGCTAGAATAGATCTAACACCATGATATATAGTCTACTTGTATTGTTTACTTGTTGTTGAGGAAGTATTATATCAATTCAAGCTGAAGATTGGAAAGCTCAACGGGGATCTACTTCAATCGTTCAGAATAAGGTACGAGGTCTGATCCTTTAGTGTTAGACATTTTATTTCTATTGCATATTGGGAAAGATTGATTTCTGGAGTCAAAGCTGTCTGTTGTGGTACCCCAAGCCATAGGAATTTCTCTCCGTAACAATGGCAGCAATGATTGGCTTATAGACAGTGTTGCTTCCAAACATATGACAGGATTCAAGGAATCCTTTGTGAAACTATCTGAACATAAATCACCTCACAAGGTGAAACTCAAAGATGACTACCCCAGTATCCAATAAAAGGTAGTGGTGAATCCTCATACAAGCTAGACTTTGGAAAGTCTATCAATATGAAATATGTATTGTTTGTACCTGGACTAAAGAAGATCCTCCTCTCCATATATGCATTGGATGCAAAAGGAATGAGGGTTGCATTTGTAGATGGTCAAGTCCTCATGTGGCCAAAGGGAAAATATTTCGATGATGCAGTAGTGATTGGGGAACAAGAAGGAGAGCTATACAAATTGAAGGGCCAACCAGAACAAGCTTTGGTTCATTACTCGGTAGAACCAAATGAGCTTTGGCATAGAAGGCTTGCACATGTGCATTACAAAGCACTACCACTTGCAAGCAAAGTTGTTGAAGGTATCCCAGAAATGTAGACAAAACTTGAAGGTGTATGCAAAGGATGTGCGAAAGGGAAGAACACAAAGAAGACATTTCCAAGTAGCGAGAGCAAGGAAAAAGGAATCTTGGAAATCATCCACTCCAATGTATGCGGTCCAATGTCATCCAGTTCACTAAGCGGGTGTGTATACTATGTTTCTTTTATTGATGATTTTTCTAGAAAGGCATGGATATACTTTATGAATAACAAAGATGAATTATTCAGCAAGTTCAAGGAATTCAAAGCCTTGATTGAGAATCACACAAAAAATAAGATCAAGACCTTTCAATCAGATAATGGTGGAGAATTCACATCAAATGAATTCAAAGAGCTATGCGAAGACTCAGGGATTAATAGGGAGTTATCCACTCCATATAATCCACAACAAAATGGGATTGCAGAAAGAAAGAATAGAACAATCATGGAAGTAGCAAGGGCCATGCTTCATGACCAAGATCTTCCCATGCATCTATGGGCAGAAGCTGGTAGAACAGCGGTGTATGTACAAAACCGTACTCCACACAGAGTACTCGAGAACAAGACTCCTAAAGAAGTCTTTTTTGGAAAGAAACTAGAAGTCAGCCATCTTAGAATATTTGGCTGTCCTATATACATACACATTCCGAAAGAAAAGAGAATGAAGTTAGATCTTTCAGGAAAGAAGGGTATATTTGTGAGATACTCTAAAAGCTCAAAGGCTTACAAAATATACTTCCTAGGATTCAAGAAGATTGACATCAGTAGAGATGTAAAATTTGACGAAGATTCAGCCTACATCAAATCCAGGAAGAGACTGGCTGAAGAACCTGAAGAAACAAGAGCACCCAGAATTCATGATACAACCATGAACGAAGAAATTCAAGAAAAATATCGATAATTAGAAGAACCTTAAGAACCTGTAGATCCACCTTAGAAGAAGAATCCTCACAAGAGGAAACCTGCTTGGTTACGTGAAATTATCCAAGGTGCAGAAAGATATGGAGCTTCAGAAGAAACACACAGAGGAAGAAAGAGAACTAGGTCCTACTCCAGTTGTGTAGCCTTGCTATGTGGCATTACTGATAAAGAACCTTCCAACTATGAAAAAGCGGTAGAAAGGAAAGAATGGAAGGATGCTATGATCGAAGAGTATTAATCGATCATGAAGAATGATGTTTGGGATATTGTCCCAAGACCATAAGGGAAGTCCATTGTAACTTCCAAATGGATCTACAAGATCAAGCATGTTGCAGATGGCAGCATAGAGAAATATAAAGCAAGATTTGTGGCTTGTGGTTTCTCCCAGAAAGAAGGAATAGATTATGAAGAAACCTTTGCACCTGTATCCAGATACACTTCCATCAGATCAGTACTTTCTCTAGCTGCAGTGATGAAATGGAAGATACACCAGATGGATGTCAAGACGCCTTTCTTGAATGGTGTAGTAGAAGAGGAAGTGTATGTGGAGCAACCACTCGGTTTTGAGACACATGATAGGGAGTTTCATGTGTGTAGATTGAAGAAAGCTCGGTACAGTTTGAAATAGACACCCAGTACATGGTATGGAAAAATTGATGGCTTTCTATCCATTTTAGGCTTTACCAAGAGTAAAGCAGATTACAACCTTTACTACAAGGTTGAAGATGGAAACCCAGTGATACTCCTACTATATGTGCATGATCTGTTTGTAACAGGTATGGATGGATTGATTGGTGATATGAAGAGGAAGCTTGCTATCAAGTTTGAAATGAAATACTTGGGTATGATGCACTATTTCCTAGGCATGGAGGTGTGGCATAATGCTAGTGGAATCTTCCTTAGACAAGGGAAGTATGCAGTAGAGATTATGAAGAGATTTGGGATGATGGACTGCAAGGCCATAACCACACCTATGTCATCGAACCTGAAACTATTAAGTGATGCTTCATCAGAAGCGGTTGATGCTACAATGTATCGTCAAATGATTGGGTCCTTGATGTACCTGACAAACACGAGACCAGATATTTGCTTTGCTATGAACACCTTGAGCCAGTTCCTGACAGATCCGAGACATGTTCACTTGATTGCTACAAAGCATATTTTGAGGTACCAGAAGGGTACAGTTGATTATGGGCTCAAGTACGGGGAAAATCAGAAGATTAACCTAGAGGGTTATGTTGATTTAGATTGGGCAGGCAGTGCCATCGATAGGAAGAGCACTTCAAGATACTACTTCAGTATGGGATCAGGTATGATCTCTTGGTTTAGCAAGAAGCAGTCCTGTGTGGCACTGAGTACAGCTGAAGCAGAATATGTCATAGCTTGTGGAGCTAGTTGCGAGGCAGTGTGGCTGAGAAAGCTACTGTATGATTTATTTGATCTCCAGTTGGATGCTACTTGTATATATTGCGACAACCAGAGTTGTGTGAAGTTGTCAGAGAACCCAGTGTTCCATGACAAGTCAAAGAATATCAAGATCAAGTATCACTATATCAGGGATATGGTGCAGAGAAGAGTAGTGAAGCTCCAGTATGTTGGGACGGATGAATAGATAGCTGATGTGTTGATGAAGCCATTAGCTAGAGTTAAGTTTGAGTACTTCAAGGAGAAGCTTGGTGTTCTCCAGATCGAGGTTCCCTCCAAGGGGAAATGATGAGACCTAGAGCCATTCTGACATGGTGAGAGGATTAGGTTCCTTCCATGGTCAGATGTAATGGCTAAGCCATTCTGTCATGGTGAGAGGATTTGGTTCCTTCCATGTCAGATGTGAGTGCTGAGCCATTCTAATGTGACTATAGGAGTGGTTCCTACATGATCAGATATAAGGATTGAATGCCATTCTTGGAATGGAGGCACCTGGTCAGTTACCAGGAATACTTAGTCTGGGACTGAGGGCCATTCTGATATGACTATGGGAAGTAGTCTTACATGATAAAATGTGAGTGCATGGCCATTCTGATGTGATTGAGGGATGTGTTCCCACTTGATCGGATATAAGGGATGATGCCATTCTCTGGGAGAATGGAGGCACCTGGTTAGTTACCGGGATTCCTCAGTCTGGGACTGAGAGCCCTTTCGATGTGATGTGTTTGCACATGGTCGAATGTAAGTGCAAAGCCTTTTTGACAAGATGAGGTCGGATATAAGTGCTGAGCCATTCTGGCGCAATGTGTTCACACATGGTCAGATGTGAGTGTTGTGCCTTTCTGACAAGATGAGGTCGGATGTAAGTGCAGAGCCTTTCCGATAAGATGAGGTCAGATGTAAGTGCTGAGCCATTCTGGCACGATGTGTTTACACGTGGTCAGATGTGAGTGTTGGGCCTTTCTGACAAGATGAGGTCAGATGTGAGTGTTGGGCATTCCTTTCTGACAAGATGAGGTCAGATGTAAGAGTTGGGCAGGCCATTCTAACTTAGGGTTAGATATAAGCGCTGATGAATACCTACATGAAGGGTAGGCCTATAACCAGCATGAAAAAGGGCTGGCTCTGTAGAACTTCCTCCGACGAGAAGAATCATGAGATAGCACCATTCTAAGATAGCATCGATGATGATGATCCAGACTTGATGATGATCCAAATGTGATGATGATCCAGACTTGATGATGATCCAGATGTGATGATGATCCAGACTTGATGATGATCCAGATCAAGTGATGATCCAGATGTGATGATGATCCAGACTTGATGATGATCCAGATCAAGTGATGATCTAGATTTGATGATGATCCAACAGTGATAATCCAGCAGTCGTGATGATCCAGATCCCGTGATGAAGATGACTTAAAAGAAGACTTGAAGACGAAGGTGACTTGAAGATGAAGAAGACAAAGAAGATGAAGAAGACGAAGAAGATGAAGACAACTTGAAGATGAAGATGACGAGATGATCCAGTCGATACAGAGAAGAAGATCGATGCTGAAAATTTTGTCAAAAGAATACTTTCCTAGTTAAGAGGGAGTGTTGATGCATTTGTAACTTCAGAATGTATTCACTTGTATATCTTATGTCTTGTACCCCGATGTTTATTCCGGGAAGTGTCTATAATGTATTTGAGTAATGTCATGCTCTGATGTTCCTATCGAGATGTTCTATAATGTAAACAAGTCATGTCAAGTCATTGTGGGTAACCCTCCTATTGTTCAAGGGTTAAAGTCCCCGCAGTTCTGGGGCACTAGGGTTATTAGGCTCTCCTAGAGAATTTGACCCTAGTGAGTCATTGTCAAGTCAAGAATTAGTATAACTAGAGAGTGAGACTCTCTATTTATCACACACTCACTCACACTCAGTTGTAGCGCATAGCTGAGGAAGAAGAAGTTGTTGGGGCTAGAAAGAAAGAGGCTACTGCTATCGGGATATCATCTTACTGTTTTTGGGGCTCTGCTAATTGGTGTTGATTCTATCTCTGAGGAATTTGCGGGGTTTTCTCCTTTATGGTTTCCCTAAGGAAAATCTTTGTGTTCATTGTCTTATGTGTTTGATTGCCGTGCTTGTTTTTCTCTCAGTTAAGATCCTAAGTTAATGCTAGCTTAAATGATAAAAATCTAACACTTTCACTAATTTGGGTGCAGACAGGTTGGTCATATGGTTCTATATTTCCCAAACCATTCCCCTAGTATGCAAAATTAACGAAAGGTCCGGGTAAGAAAGATGATGGTTTCTTAGCAAATTTGGAGGAAAAAGAAGGTGAGGGAAAAGGTGATGGACAACCCTTAGCAGAGGAGATTGTATGCAAAGAGTAGGCATGCAATACTGTAGAAGGATTGTCACCTACCTATTCCAATAAGTGTGGTGTTTCCAATGTTGTCCCTTCTATTGATAATCTATCACATGGCATAATAACTCTTGTTGTAGAGTCAAGTCCTTCTCAAGCTCCTCTCCCTTCTCCTTGTACTTCACATAAGGTGGACCTATCAAATTCAGGAGGCTCAAACAACCTTGCTCCTAGTTTGGTGTTAGAGGAAAGTTCTCCCTTACTGAATAAAACCAAGGTCTACAACACCAAGGCTAGGGTGGATTCAATGGGAAGGAATGAAGGGGTAGTAATAAGAGGTCTTAGTCTCGACCATATTCCTAAAGTCAGTATGGGAAGAAACTCTCAATTAAAAAAGTCCAAAAATAAATCCATTCTAGGTATAAAATATGGGAAACAATCAATAATCAATATATCCCTTAGAGTGATCAAATCCCTCTATAGGGTTACCTAATGTTGTGCTTATCGTTTTGTTTCATGGGGTTAGGGGGGGAACTAAATGTCCTCAAGAGGATGATAAAATTATGAATCCATATTTCATCCTTATACAAGAAATTATGATTGAAGGCAATAAATCTCAGAAAAATTTAGGTCCATGGTTAAAATACTGGTCGTTTTCTCATTTAAGCACAGAAGGTCTTTCAAGGGGGTTATTATCGACCTAGAGTCCGGAATTTAAGGAAGTATCTAAAATCAAGTATAATAGTGTTGAATATTGTTCTCGGAGATAACTTTATAGGAGAAATTTTCAATTGTGAATGTGTATGGGCCTTTCCATAATCATCGTGTTTTTTGGGGAAAACTTTTCTTCTAGTGGGCTATGGGAGAATTGCAATATGATTCTTGGAAAATATTTAAATCTAACAATTTTAGAAAGAGAATTTTGGGGGAATATGGATCGATCATACTTATATTCATAGGAGAGGATCAGTTGGATGGAAAGAATTATTACTTTCCTATCCCTTAATAGGGCATTGGACAACATGGAATATTGGCAATGGTAGGAATGTCAGTATTGGGGAAGACCCATGGTTCAGTGTAGGGGAAATTTACACTCTCTCTGCAAATATTATTTATCATATTGAGAACCAAAACATTTATGACCTAGTCGATGTGAAGAGGTGGTCTTATCAAAAATCTAGAAGAGATGAATGGAAATCTGCTCAAGAGCTTGGATTGGAAGGGGAAGCTACAAGGTAATGGTCATGATATATTAAAAACATGGATTCAAGCTTCATTACTCTAAATGAAAATGAACCAAATAGACTATTCTGGACCAAGAACAACTCAACAAGAGATTTTTTAGTCAATTTGGGATATGAGATGTATGCCATTGATTCCTATACTGGAGATAAGGAATGGTGGTGGCTTGTAATTTGGAATATTGTTGGTCCTCTAAAATAAAAGATAACCCTTTGGTTATCAGGTAGCAACAAGATGTTAACATGGGAAAATCTGATAAAAAGGGGTTGATCTAGCCCAAGTTAGTGTGCGTTGTGTCAAACAAGTTTTGAAACTACCTTTCATGTGTTAGTAACGTGCTTTTATGTAGTGGTTGTTTGGAATGCTACCTCTAAAGACTTAAGAAATTCATATATATAGATGGAATCATCCCCAGTACAGTGTTGTCAGATGTGGTGGAAGAACATAATGGTACGTTGCTTCAATGCATTTCCATCACTATTTAGTTATGGTCTTTGGTGGGCAAGAAATTATGTTATTTTTCAAGATCGAATGATTCCCTTTGAAGTTACTTCGACAACGATTATGCAATGGAAAAAGGGAATATAAAAAGGAGGAAAAAATAGAAGAATATGACATTTGATTCACCCAAGCATTGACAAGAACATCCCTTAGGAAATTTTTGATGGAGTCAGTCAAGGAGATCCGCCTTTGGGAGGTCATTAGAGGAAATTTGGGGTCTAAAATGGGCCTTATAAGAAAACGTGCCAAAATAATTTTTTGTGAGTTGGAATTCAAGAACCAATAGAATTTCAATAAAATAAGTCAACCATAATGGTTGAATTGACATATTTGTCATTAAAAAAAACTACTTTTTTTGTTCGTATTTTCGACATATCTCATTGTGTTTTTACTCAAATTTTGATCGGGAGAGCTCGTTGGATGCGAAATTTGATTCCACATCCAACGAGTACCCACACTGCATACATTTGACGGACCCCTCTACCCCAAAAACAAGAAATACCTGAAAAAATGTGATGATGACATCATCATCATGTTTTTTCAGGTATTTCTTGTTTTTGGGGTAGAGGGGTCCGTCAAATGTATGCAGTGTGGGTACTCGATCGATGTGGAATCAAATTCCGCATCCAACGAGATCTCCCGATCGAAATTTGAGTAAAAACATAGGGAGATATGTCGAAAATATGAACACAAAAAGTAGTTTTTTTCTTTCTTCCTCCAAAATTAATCACTATTATTTTATTATTTTAACTATTATTTTATTATTTTCCTTAGGAGGCCCATTTTAGACGCCAAAATTCCTCTAATGTCTAGAGTAATTCTTTATATATCATAGGATATGCAGGTTAAAATTCATTATGGCTTGGGTCATTGTTCCAACAACAAGGCTTAATTGGCTTCCCTTTGGTTAGTTCACAACTCAACTTTAGCTCAGAACATTAACAATTTGCATATATTTGGTGACTCAAAAATGGTCATAGAATGGGAAAATAATAGGATTCAAATAAAACCCCTCATTTACAACATTTGTTGGGTATAATCAAAATATAGATAGGGATATTTTCCTCCATTTCCTTCAACCATGTGTACCGTGAATTGAATGAAGAAGAAGACGCACTATCCAAGAGTGTGTTGTTATTGGATTCAGGGACGTTGTTCGAATAGGAGAAAATGGGTAGGCACACCCCAAAACAACTAAAAATTTGAAGATACAGAGTATGGTTTACTAGATGAAGTCAGTAGCTTGAAATATTTTTAGGACCTTTTTCCCTATTATAGCACAACTACAGTTTTGTAAGATGAAATTTTGTTGTAAAAATGTGAATGCATATATCAGGGGACTCCTGAAGGAGATGCATGTGATGTTNACACACACACACATGTGTGTGTGTGTGTGTGTGTGTGTATACATATGAAATGCCAACACAATCTAGAGCATCCAAAAAATAAACATATAATTTTCCTTTCATACCTCCTTTTCCACTTTTGTTATTAACTTGCATGTAGGTCTAAGGAAATAATAATTCAAATTGACTAGCAACTGTCGAAGATCTTCACCCACTCTCTAGGATGATCAGCTTAAAAGCGTTAGGGTGGATCCCAGGACCACACAAATGTCAAAATCTACCACTATGTTAGATTTGATTCCATGCTTTACATTGTTTATGTCAAAGTGAAGTACATAAGACTAATTTTCTTGGAGTTTAGACAGTTTATCATATTCAATTAGTCAAATTTCTTACATTGAAGTTGCCAAAATGTGTCCAAAGAACAATTCCCAAGAATTGGAAATTTTAAAATTGAAGATTCATTGGTTTCCTCAACATAAATGAAAAAATGTCTCATATATTGTCTCGATCAATTTTGATCTTGTTGTTCTAATCATTCTAAGGAAGCTAAAGGTGAGACTAGTTAAAAGAAAAATAACCTTGCAACTGCTATGACCAATCTTGATGGATATCCACTATAATAGTATTGATTTATGAAAGTTATGTTCAAAAGTATACTCATATCAAAAAATCATAAAGTTCACCTATCACCTTCACCTATGATATATCTAGTTGATTAAGGTAAGTGGAAAATTTGTTTGGAGTTGCATCGAGTTTCTTGCACATTAAGGAATTACATTAAGAGGCGCATGGTAGTAAGAATGAAGGTGTTTGTAACTTCAATTTTTAAGGATTAATCCCTAATAATACTTCTAGGGATTTATATGGTTCATGCATTTGGCCCTAAACCATTCCACAGGCCCTCCAAAATAAATATCTAGCTCATGAGTGCAATAATATCTTAATTTCAAGGTTTAGCACACCAAAGATAAGACAATTGGCATATGTCTAGATTTGAGGCCTAAAAATAAGGATTTATGCCTCAAATCTTGCTTATATTGCTCGAGGAGCTTGTATAGAGTCAAGAATTAGTATAAATAGAGATTGAGGCTCTCTATTTATCACACACTCACTCACACTCAGTTGTAGCGCATAGCTGAGGAAGAAGAAGTTGCTGGGGCTAGAAAGAAAGAGGCTACTGCTGTCAGGATATCATCTTACTGTTTTGGGGGCTTTGCTATTTGGTGTTGGTTCTATCTTTGAGGAAGTTGTGGGGTTTTCTCCTTTATGTTTTCCCCGAGGAAAATCTTTGTGTTCATTGTCTTATGTGTTTGATTGTTGTGCTTGTTATTCTCTCAGTTAAGATCCTAAGTTAATGCTAGCTCAAATGATAAAAATCTAACATGGTATCAAAGCTAACATGAGAAGAAGACACTGTGCAGCTGCAGGAACTAGGGCTTCCTACTTTTTGGATCTCTTTCCATATATTTTCAACAAAATAAGGTTGGACTAACTCTCCTCCCTAGGGTGCATCTTTCTGTCGAAGGAGAATCTAATTCTGAGCATTTTCAATTTTTTACCCGACACTAGAGCCAAAAATTAGGGATTTCCACATAAGTGGAATTTTTGAGTGAGCCCAATCCTGGATTGATATCCTACTCAAAATCAAAGTTTAGAGATCAAGATCAAAGCATTTGGTTGGACAGAACTCCAAGAAAATCAAACCCTAATCTACTCCTGAACCAACACTGCAAAAATTCAGCTCCAGATTCAGATTCGACATCTTGACCTGGTAAGATCCAAATATTTTGTATTTCCATTCGAGGTTCTCATTTAATATGTCTCATCATACCAAGATTTATGAAAATCTTGAGGGAGCTGATAACTTCCGAGCGTGGAAGTATAGGATCTCCCTAGTCCTGGAAGAAAATGAGTTGGACTCCTACATCAATGAGGAGATCCCAGTTCCAGAGGGAGATGAGGCTAAGGCCTTACACAAGAATAATTTGGCTATGGCTAATAGGATTATTGCTGATTCATTCAAGGATCACCTCATACCACAAGTGTCCTCCCTAAAGACACCTAAAGCTATGTTTGATGCCCTAACCAAATCGTTTGAAGGAAAGAACATAAACCAGAAGATGACCTTGAGGAACCAATTAAAGAATGTAAAGATCCATAATGCAGAGACCATACAGTCATACTTCACAAGGGTCTCCTAGATCAAAGAACAACTTGAAGCAGTAGATGAAGAAGTGGAGAATGCAGAGATTGTAATGACCACCTTGAATGGTCTCCCTAGGACATGGGACTCTTTCATTCAAGGGATCTATGCCAAAAATAAGTTAGTCAAGTTCAGGAGACTATGGGAAGAATGCTCTCAAGAAGAAGCTTGGATAGCAGCTCGAGAAGAAAAGATGGGAAGTGAAGATCAAGCTCTCACAGTACAATCCAAGAAAACCAGATCTAGCCATTACAAAGGTAAGTACTCTCATCAAAGGAATAACTTTAGAAAGCCTAGAGATAAGTCTAAGTTCATTTTCTATACATGTGATGAAAGAGGACACTTTGCTAGAGATTGTCCTAGAAACAAGAGTATCTCTCACAAGAAGAAGGGAAACAAGAGAAGACATCATGCTCATGTTGCAGAGGATGATGAACCTTCCACAAAGAGAAACAGACAAGACAGTGATGATTCTTCAAGTGATGAAGAATATGTTCTGATTTCTGCTCTCAGGGGAACTATCACACATGGCAGCAATGATTGGCTTATAGACAGTGTTGCTTCCAAACATATGATAGGATTCAAGGAATCCTTTGTGAAACTATCTGAACATGAATCACCTCACAAGGTGAAACTCAGAGATGACTACCAATATCCAATAAAAGGTAGTGGTGAATCCTCATACAAGCTAGACTCTGGAAAGTCTATCAATATGAAAGATCTATTGTTTGTACCTGGACTAAAGAAGAGCCTCCTCTCCATATTTGCATTGGATGCAAAAGGATTGAGGGTTGCATTTGTAGATGGTAAAGTTCTCATGTGGCAAAAGGGAAAGTCTTTCGATGATGCAGTAGTGATTGGGGAACAAGAAGGAGGACTATACAAATTGGAGGCCCAACCAGAACAAGCTTTGGTTCATGACTCGGTAGAACCAAATGAGCTTTGGAATAGAAGGCTTGCACATGTGCATTACAGAGCACTACCACTTGCAATCAAAGCTGTTGAAGGTCTCCCAGAAATGCAGACAAAACATGAAGGTGTATGCAAAGGATGTGCGAAAGGGAAGAACACAAAGAAGACATTTCCAAGTAGCGAGAGCAAGGAAAAACGAATCTTGGAAATCATCCACTCCAATGTATGTGGTCCAATGTCATCCAGTTCACTAAGCGGGTATGTATACTATGTTTCTTTTATTGATGATTTTTCTAGAAAGGAATGGATATACTTTATGAAGAACAAAGATGAAGTATTCAGCAAGTTCAAGGAATTCAAAGCCTTGATCGAGAATCACACAAAAAATAAGATCAACACCTTTCGATCAGATAATGGTGGAGAATTCACATCAAATGAATTCAAAGAGCTATGCGAAGACTCGGGGATTAAGAGGGAGTCATCCACTCCATATAATCCACAATAGAATGGGATTATAGAAAGAAAGAATATAAAAATCATGAAAGTAGCAAGGGACTTGCTTCATGACCAAGATCTTCCCATGCATCTATGGGTAGAAGCTGCCAGAACAATGGTGTATGTACATAAACGTACTCCACACAGAGTAATCAAGAACAAGACTCCTAAAGAAGTATTCTTCGGCAAGAAACCAGAAGTCAACCATCTCAGAATATTAAGCTATCCTGTATACATACACATTCTGAAAGAAAAGAGAACGAAGTTAGATCCTTCAGGAAAGAAGGATATATTTGTGGGATACTCTAAAAGCTCGAAGGCTTACAGAATATACTTCCTAGGATTCAAGAAGATTGACATCAGCAAAGATGTAACATTTGATGAAGATTCAGCCTACATCAAATCCAGGAAGAGACAGGATGAAGAACCTGAAGAAACAAGAGCACCCAAAATTCATGATACAACCATGAACGAAGAAATTCAAGAAAAAGATCGATAATTAGAAGAACCTCAAGAACCTATAGATCCACCTCAGGAGAAGAATCCTCGCAAGAGGAAACCTGCTTAGTTATGTGAAATTATCCAAGGTGCAGAAAGATATGGCGCTTCAGAATAAACACACAGAGGAAGAAAGAGAACTAGGTCCTACTCCAGTTGTGTAGCCTTGCTATGTGACATTATTGATAAAGAACCTTCCAACTATGAAGAAGCAGTAGAAAGGAAAGAATGGAAGGATGCTATGATTGAAGAGTATTAATCGATCATGAAGAATGATGTTTGGGATATTGTCCCAAGACCAGAAGGGAAGTCCATTGTAACTTCCAAATGGATCTACAAGATCAAGCATGTTGTAGATGGCAGCATAGAGAAATATAAAGCAAGATTTGTGGCTCATGGTTTCTCCTAGAAAGAAAGAATAGATTATGAAGAAACCTTTGCACCTGTAGCCAGATACACTTCCATCAGATCAGTACTTTCTCTGGTTGCAGTGATGAAATGGACGATACACCAGATGGATGTCAAGGCTCCTTTCTTGAATGGTGTAGTAGAAGAGGAAGTGTATGTGGAGAAACCACTCGGTTTTGAGACACATGACAGGGAGTCTCATGTGTGTAGATTGAAGAAAGCCTGGTACAGTTTGAAACAGACACCCAGGACATGGTACGAAAAAATTGATGGATTTCTATCCATTTTGGGCTATACCAAGACTAAAGCAGATTCCAACCTTTACTACAAGGTTGAAGATGGAAACCCAATGATACTCCTATTGTATGTGGATGATCTGTTTGTAATAGGTATGGATGGGTTGATTGCTGATACGAAGAGGAAGCTTGCTATCGAGTTTGGAATGAAAGACTCGGGTATGATGCACTATTTCCTAGGCATGGAGGTGTGGCATATTGCGGATGGAATATTCCTTGGACAAGGGAAGTATGCAATAGATATTCTGAAGAGATTCGGGATGATGGACTGCAAGGCCATAACCACACCTATGGCATTGAACCTGAAGCTATTGAGTGATGCTTCATCAAAAGCAGTTGATGATACGATGTATCGTCAGATGATTGGGTTCTTGACGAACACGAGACCAGATATTTGCTTTGCTGTGAACACCTTGAGCCAGTTCCTAACATATCCAAGACATGTTCACTTGATTGCTGCAAAGAATATTTTGAGGTACTAGAAGGGTACAATTGATTATGGGCTCAAGTACGAGGAAAATCAAAATATTAACCTGGAGGGTTATGTTGATTCAGATTGGGCAGGAAGTTCCATCGATAGGAAGAGCACTTCAGGATACTGCTTCAGTATGGGATCAGGTATGATCTCTTGGTTTAGTTGGAATCAGTCCTTTGTGGCACTGAGTACAGCTGAAGCAGATTATGTCACAGCTTGTTCAGCTAGTTGCAAGGCAGTGTGGCTGAGAAAGCTACTGTCTGATTTATTTGATCTCTAGTTGGATGCTACTTGTATATATTGCGACAATCAGGGTTGTGTGAAGTTGTCGGAGAACCCAGTGTTCCATGACAAGTCAAAGCATATTGAGATCAAGTATCACTATATCAGGGATATGTTGCAGAGAGGAGCAATGAAGCTCTAGTATGTTGCGACGGACGAATAGATAGATGATGTGTTGATGAAGCCATTAGCTAGAGTGAAGTTTGAGTACTTCAGGGAGAAGATTGGTGTTCTCTAGATCGAGGTTCCCTCCAAGGGGAAATGATGAGACCTAGAGCTATTCTGACATGGTGAGAGGATTAGGTTCCTTCCATGGTCAGATGTAAGGGCTGAGCCATTCTGTCATGGTGAGAGGATTTGGTTCCTTCCATGTCAGATGTGAGTGCTGAGCCATTCTAATGTGACTATAGGATTGGTTCCTACATGATCAGATATAAGGGCTGAATGCCATTCTTGGAATGGAGGCACCTGTTCAGTTACCAGTAATACTTAGTCTGGGACCGAGGGCCATTCTGATATGACTGTGGGAAGTAGTCTTACATGATCAAATGTGAGTGCATGGCCATTTTGATGTGATTGAGGGATGTGTTCCCGCTTGATCAGATATAAGGGCTGATGCCATTCTCTGGGAGAATGGAGGCACCTGGTCAATTACCAAGAATCCTCAGTCTGGGACTGAGAGCCCTTTCAATGCAATGTGTTTACACATGGTTGAATGTAAGTGCAGAACCTTTCTGACAAGATGAGGTCGGATATAAGTGCTAAGCCATTCTAGTGCAATGTGTTTACACATGGTCAAATGTGAGTGTTGTGCCTTTCTGACAAGATGAGGTCGGATGTAAGTGCAGAGCCTCTTTGAAAAGATGAGGTCAGATGTAAGTGCTGAGCCATTATGGCATGATGTGTTTACACGTGGTCAGATGTGAGTGTTGGGCCTTTCTGACAAGATGAGGTCAGATGTGAGTGCTGGGCATGCCTTTCTGACAAGATGAGGTTAGATGTAAGAGCTGGGTGGGCCGTTCTGACTTAGGGTCAGATATAAGCGTTGATGAAGACCTACATGAAGGGTAGGCCTACAACCAGCATGAAAAAGGGTTAGCTCTGTAGAAATTCCTGTGACGAGAAGAATCGTGAGATAGCACCGATGATGATAATCCATACTTGATGATGATCCAAATGTGATGATGATCCAGACTTGATGATGATCCAGATCAAGTGACGATCCAAATGTGATGATGATCCAGACTTGACGATGATCCAGATTTGATGATGATATAGTGATGATGATCCAGCAGTGATAATCTAGCAGACGTGATGATCCAGATCCCATGATGAAGAAGACTTGAAGAAGAAGATGACTTAGAAGAAGACTTGAAGACGAAGGTGACTTGAAGATGAAGAAGACGAAGAAGACTTGAATATGAAGACAACTTGAAGATGAAGATGATGAGATGATCTAGTCAATATAGAGAAGAAGACCAGTGCTGAAAATTGTGTCGAAAGAATACCTTCCTAGTTAAGAGGGAGTGTTGATGTATTTGTAACTTCGGAATGTATTCACTTGTATATCTTATGTCTTATACCCCGATGTTTATTCCAGGAAGTGTCTATAATGTATTTGAGTAATGTCATGCCCCGATGTTCCTATCAGGAGGTTCTATAATGTAAACAAGTCATGTCAAGTCATTGTGGGTAACCCTCCTATTGTTCAAGGGTTAAAGTCCCCGCAGTTCCGGGGCACTAGGGTTGTTAGGCTCTCCTAGAGAAGTCATCCCTAGTGAGCCATTGTCAAGTCAGGAATTAGTATAAATAGAGAGTGAGACTCTCTATTTATCACACACTAACTCACACTCAGTTGTAGTGCATAGTTGAGGAAGAAGAAGTTGTCGGGGCTAGAAAGAAAGAGGCTACTACTCTCGGGATATCATCTTACTGTTTTTGGGGCTTTGCTATTTGGTTCTGATTCTATCTCTAAGGAAGTTGCGGGGTTTTCTCCTTTATGGTTTCCTCGAGGAAAATCTTTGTGTTCATTGTCTTATGTGTTTGATTGCCGTGCTTGTTATTCTCTTAGTTAAGATCCTAAGTTAATGCTAGCTTAAATGATAAAAATCTAACACTTTCACTTATTTGGGTGCAGACAGGTTGGTCATATGGTTCTATATTTCCTAAACCATTCTCCTAGTATGCAAAATTAACGAAAGGTTTGGGTAAGAAAGATGATGGTTTCTTAGCAAATTTGGAGGACAAAGAAGGTGAGGGAAAAGGTGATGGACAACCCTTAGCAGAGGAGATTGTATGCAAAGAGTAGGCATGCAATACTATAGAAGGATCATCACCTACCTATTCCAATAAGTGTGTTGTTTCCAATGTTTTCCCTTCTATTGATAATCTATCGCATGACATAGTAAATCCTATTGTAGATTCAAGTCCTTCTCAAGATCCTCTCCCTTCTCCTCGTACTTCACATAAGGTGGACCTATCAAATTCAGGAGGCTCAGACAACCTTGCTCCTAGTTTGGTGTCAGAGGAAAGTTCTCCCTTACTGAATCATAACCAAGGTCTACAACACCAAGGCTAGGGTGGATTCAATGAGAAGGAACGAAGGGGTAGTAATAAGAGGTTTTAGTCTCGACCCTATTCCTAAAGTCAGTATGGGAAGAAACTCTCAATTAAAAAAATCCAAAAATAAATCCATTCTAGGTATAAAATATGGGAAGCAATCAATAATCAATAGATCCCTTAGAGTGATCAAATCCCTCTTTATGGTTACCTAATGTTGTGCTTATCATTTTGTTTCATGGGGTTAGGGGGGAATTAGATGCCCTCAAGAGGATGATAAAATTATGAATCCATATTTCATCCTTATACAAGAAATTATGATTGAAGGCAATAAATCTCAGAAAAATTTAGGTCCATGGTTAAAATACTGGTCGTTTTCTCATTTAAGCACAAAAGGTCTTTAAAGGGGGTTATTATCAACCTAGAGTCCGGAATTTAAGGAAGTATCTAAAATCAAGTATAATAGTGTTGAATATTGTTCTCAGAGATAACTTTATATGAGAACATTTTCAATTGTGAATGTGTATGGGCCTTTCCATAATCGTCGTGTTTTTTGGGGAAAACTTTTCTTCTAGTGGGCTATGGGAGAATTGCAATATGATTCTTGGCAAAGATTTAAATCTCACAATTTTAGAAAGAGAATTCTATGGGAGTATGGATCGATCATACTCATTAATAAATCTCTTTAATACTCTTTTTGAATCAAAAGGACTTCCTGACGTCCAACTGAAAAATCTTCAGGCTACTTGGAGGAATAGGAGAAGTGGGGAAAATTCAATCTCAAAGCGCTTGGGTAGATTTCTAGTCTCTAAGAATATTTTAGCATTCCCTTTATCAATATGTTCAAGGGTAGAAGAAGGTGAGTTGTCATATCATCGTCCTATTTTGATGTCAATAGGAATACAAGATATTAAACTAGCTTCCACATTCAAGTTCAACCATGTATGGGTCAAGGAGGAAGAGTGTAAGAAGATGGTAAAGGATTCATGGACTCCTTTGGTGGCTTATGATCTTCAATCATGTATGAAAAAAATGGTAGAAAATATGGTTAGGGTTAAGAAGGTCTCTAGAGGGTGGGGAAAACACTTTTGAGCAAGACAACAAGATCTATTAAAAGAGGTGGAACCAGGTATAAAAGAGTTTTATTATAAGCATAAATCTCCTGGGTTTTTTTCTAAATATGAATTGAATAATTTGAAAAACATATGAAGTAAGATGTTATGAAATTATGAACAAAGAAGAGCAGTTGTGGAGACTCAAAAGCAGAGCAATTTACATATTTGAATCCAACAACAATACCAATTGTTTTCATAGATTTGCTTCTCACAGGAGAAGTGTCAACACCATAGCTAAGATCCAGAATGAGCAAGGGACTAGGGTGTGTTTCTTTAAAGAAAAGGCTATGGAAGGGATCTCTTATTTTAAATCGCTATTCAGTGAACCGGAGGGATGCCCCATCCAATAAATATTACAATTTTTTAGGCTCTTACCTAGATCTGTCTCTGAAGATGTGAATGACTCTCTAGATAAGGAGGTACCAGAGGAAGAACTAAGTAGTATTGTGCATTCCTTTAAAAAGGGAAAGATTCCAGGACCAAATAGATTCACCATTTAGTTCTTTCATGGATTCTATGAGCTACTAAAGGAAGATATTTGGAAGGTAGTTCAATAATCTCAATGTTCAAGGAAGGTTTTAGGTGCAATGAATTCCACATTCTTAGCCCTAATCCCAAAAATGCAAAATCCCACAGAATTTGGTGATTTTAGGTCAATTTCTTGTTGTAATGTGGTCTACAAAATAATTTCTAAGACCATTGTTTAGAGATTGAAGCTGGTCTTAATCTAGATAATTTCATAAAAGTAATTTGGGTTCTTATTTAATCGGCAAATACATGATGCAATTTCTCTGGCTCAGGAGGCAATTCATTCGATTAACAAGAAAAAAGTAAGTGCTTTTTCCATGAAACTAGACACATTTAAGGCTTATGATAGGGTAATTTGGACCTTCTTACACCTCTTACTTATTCAAGTGAGATTTTATGTGGATTTGGTGAACTGGATCATGGGATGCATCAACTCGACCTCCTTTGTAGTAATAATTAATGGGTCGCCTTCACCCTTGTTTAGGCCAACTACAGTATTGAGGCAAGGGTGTCCTCTTTTACCCTTCTTGTTCTTATTGGTGGCTAGAGCTTTGAGTAAACTGGTAAAGAAAACTAAGACGGATGGATCTTTAAAATTTGTTTTAGTTTTTGAATCTATGGAATTGACTCATATTCTTTTGTGGAATCTAGATGATGTGTTGGTGATGGGATAAGGATCAGTGGAAAACTGGCAAATTATTTCTCATATTTTACAACTATATAAGAATGCAATAGGCATGGTAATAAATGTGGATAAATCCAGTATGGTTGTTAATAGGATCTTGGAGGAACTACATCAAATATTTGGAAATTAGGTTGCTTTCCCTCTAAGTCGGATGAGTGAAGGTTTTAAATATGTGGGGTTTTATCTCAATCCCAATGCATACTCCTTCATGGATTGGTTGTAGGTACATAAGGATGTGGAAGCATGCATTTCTTGCAGGGCCAATGGGTTCCTATCTAGAGGAGGTTGAGTGATATTCCTAAAAAATATTCTACAAAGCATTCTTGTGTGTTGGGCCTCTATTGTATACATCTTGAAAGGTGTCCTAACCAAGGTTTGTAAGAAGTGTTTTTCCTTTCTGTGGAAAATAGCAAAACAAAAAGAAGGAATATCATTGGTAAAATGGAATATAATGGAAAATATAAAGGAACTAGATGGATGGGGAATAAATATCTTGGTGTTCTTTTGTCAATCCCTTGTTGCAAAATATATATGGAGGATGGCTTAAAATTCCAATACTCCATGATGGAAAGCGATGAAGTCTAAATACTTCCAAAATTATTCTATTATAAAATGGTTTAGAAGTGGTGATAAGATTCATAGGAGAGGATCAACTGGATGGAAAGAATTATTACTTTCCTATCCCTTAATAGGGCATTGGACAACATGGAATATTGGCAATGGTAGGAGTGTCGGTATTGGGGAAGACCCATGGTTCAGTGTAGGGGAAATTTACACTCTCTCTACAAATACTATTTATCATGTTGAGAGCCAAAACATTTATGACCTAGTCGATGTGAAGAGGTGGTCTTATCAAAAAGCTAAAAGAGATGAATGGAAATATGCTCAAGAGCTTGGATTGGAAGGGGAAGCTACAAGGGAGTGGTCATGATATATTAAAAATCTGGATTCAAGCTTCATTACTCTAAATGAAAATGAACCAGATAGACTAGCCTGGACCAAGAACAACTCAACAAGAGATTTTTAGTCAATTTGGGATATGAGATGTATGCCATTGATTCCTATACTGGAGATAAGGAATGGTGGTGGCTTGTAATTTGGAATATTGTTGGTCATCTAAAATAAAATATAACCCTTTGGTTATCAAGTAGAAACAAGATGTTAACATGGGAAAATCTGATAAAAAGGGGTTGGTCTAGCCCAAGTTAGTGTGCATTGTGTCAAACAAGTTTTGAAACTACCTTTCATGTGTTAGTATTGTGATTTTATGTAGTGGTTGTCTGGAATGCTACCTCTAAAGACTTGAGAAATTCATAGATACAAATGGAATCATCCCCAGTACAATGTTATCAGATGTGGTGGAAGAACACAATGGTACGTTGCTTCGATGCATTTCCATCACTATTTAGTTATGGCCTTTGGTGGGCAAGAAATTATGTTATTTTTCAAGATCGAATGGTTCCCTTTGAAGTTACTTCGACAACGATTATGCAGTGGAAAAAGGGAATATAAAAAGGAGGAAAACATAGAATAATATGACATTTGATTCTCCCAAGCATTGACAAGAACATCCCTTAGGAAATTTTTGATGGAATCAGTCAAGGAGATCCGCCTTTGGGAGGTTCTAGAGTAATTCTTTATATATCATAGGAGATGCAGGTTAAAATTCATTATGGCTTGGGTCGTTGTTCCAACAACAAGGATTAATTGGCTTCCCTTTGGTTAGTTCACAACTCAACTTTAGCTCAGAACATTAACAATTTGCATATATTTGGTGACTCAAAAATGGTCATAGAATGGGAAAATAATAGGATTCAAATAAAACCCCCCATTTACAACATTTGTTGGGTATAATCAAGATATATATAGGGATATTTTCCTCCATTTCCTTCAACTATGTGTACCGTGAATTGAACGAAGACGAAGACGCACTATCCAAGAGTGTGTTGTTATTGGATTCAGGGACGTTGTTCGAATAGGAGAAAATGGGTAGGCACACCCCAAAACAACTAAAAAAACTGAAGATAAAGAGTATGGTTTACTAGGTGAAGTCAGTAGCTTGAAATATTTTTAAGATCTTTTTCCCTATTATAACACAACTGCAGTTTTGTAAGATGAAATTTTGTTGTAAAAATGTGAATGCATATATCAGGGGACTCCTGAAGGAGATGCATGCGATGTTGTATGTAATGTAAGCTCTTGGAGCAGTGATGTAAGTCCTTTTCGAACAGCCAATGTTGTTCTCTATGAATAAATTATTTGTTTCTTCATATATATATATATATATATATATATATATATATATATATATATATGAAAAGGCCAACACAATCTAGAGCATCCAAAAAATAAACATATAATTTTCCTTTCATACCTTCTTTTCCACTTTTGTTATTAACTTGCATGTAGGTCTAAGGAAATAATAATTCAAATTGACTAGCAACTGTTAAAGATCTTGACCCACTCTCTGGGATGATCAGCTTAAAAGCATTAGGGTGGATCCCTGGACCACACAAATGTCAGAATCTCATGCTATGTTAGATTTGATTCCATGCTTTACATTGTTTATGTCAAAGTGAAGTACATAAGACTAATTTTCTTGGAGTTTAGACGGTTTATCATATTGCATTAGTCAAATTTATTACATTGAAGTTGCCAAAATGTGTCCAAAGAACAATTCCCAAGAATTGGAAATTTTAAAGTTGAAGATTCATTGGTTTCCTCAACATAAATGAAAATGTGTCTCATATACTGTCTCGATCAATTTTGATCTTGTTGTTCTAATCATTCTAAGGAAGCTAAAGGTGAGACTAGTCAAAAGAAAAATAACCTTGCAACTTCTATGACCAATCTTGATGGATATCCACTACAATAGTATTGATTTATGAAAGTTATGTTCAACAGTATACTCATATCAAAAAATCATAAAGTTCACCTATCACCTACACCTATGATATATCTAGTTGATTAAGGTAAGTGGAAAATTTGTTTGGAGTTGCATCGAGTTTCTTACACATTAAGGAATTACATTAAGAGGCGCATGGTAGTAAGAATGAAGGTGTTTGTAACTTCAATTTTTAAGGATTAATCCCTAATAATACTTCTAGGGATTTATATGGTTCATGCATTTGGCCCTAAACCATTCCACAGGCCCTCCAAATTAAATATCTAGCTTATGAGTGCAATAATATCTTAATTTCAAGTTTTAGCACACCAAAGATAAGACAATTGGCCTATGTCTAGATTTGAGGCCTAAAAATAAGGATTTATGCCTCAAATCTTGCTTATATTGCTCGAGGAGCTTGTATAGAGTTATAGATCGTGACATAAGTTCTTGGGAAAGAATTTTGGACCCTAAGTAAAACATAATAGATTAAAAGATCTGGTTCACATGGGATGTGTCTCTTAGATAACGACAAGAACCAAGGCCGAAAACAAGGTTCTTAGGCCTTGAACATTGCTTATATGGCTAGTAGTCCATGGATAGGGGCATAGGCCATGTTAAAGAGCCTATATAATGAATATTTGGACGAAGAGTGGTCTATAAAACCTATAAGATGCATATCAATTAAATTTTATTTATTGGAAGTAGTAGAGATAGTTCTCATGGTCTAGGATATCTTTTAGGAAAAAAACTAATGGTCTTTAAATGAAATCGTTGTTATTATGTTTCCTAAACAATAAATGAATCTAGAGCATAATGCAAGCCGTCTAAATAGAATATTAGATTAAAAGGTAACATAAGCCTTTACACATTATTGTTAAGAATATACACACTTTACATGTATGTGGTACAAACATTTTGAATCTATGAATAATTAAACCATATGCACAAGTATCACACATATGCAACATATAACCTATGTTGCATTATATAATGGGCATGTATTATTTGAATTTGTTTAAGCCTGATTTTCTTTAAATAAAGAATATACATGATGTATGAATATTGTGAATGCATCATCAAAGAAGCATAGCCATGTAGTTGTCATCAAATGTGAATGGGTAGATTTTTAACAAATTTCATGGTTAAATTAAACTTCATTGTTTTGATTCAAATCTTTGTTAATATATTTGATGTCAATGATATTTTAAATTGCAAAACATATTAATTTATCATATATATAATTTTATAAAATGAATTATGTTAATTATTAATAGATAATTTTTATAGAAATACTATTATTGTTTTTTTCTAATTTTTAAAATAAATATCATAATTCTAAAATTATACTTATGTAAAGACAACAAATATTTTATAAATGAATTATATGTTGTAGTATTATATATTAATATTTAATATTAAAAAATATGATTCCATTATTTTATACTTTTATATATTCAATAACATTATAGTTTTATAATTTTATTTGTTTTATTTGTTTTTCAAAAATATTAAAACTATTAATATTTCTTTAAAAGTAACTTGACACTAATATTCTTTATATTTCTACTTTATATATATTTTAAAAAATAAAATTATATATATAATTAGTTTTTTTAATTTTTTTATATATTTCAATTCATTATCTTAAACCAAAGAATTTATATTTTATTATTTTGTAAAACTAATATTTAAGTCAATATGTGTATTTATTTGAGATTTTGAAGTAAACAAGCATCTCTGCTTTTTCTAAATTGCACAAGTATAATGTATTGTGGAAATTGATTTTACGTCATTAGTTCTAAATATATATGTATATGTATACTTATAAGTATAACTCATTTAATTAGAAGGGAAAATAAGTAAATGATAACTTATTAATGATAATTAACTTGTGATCTATTAATGTTCACCACCCATAAGTTAAATGGTTGTGAGTAGTTAATAAAAAAACTATCATAAATATGTATCAACCTAATTATCAAAAAATAAACCACAACAACTAATTCATTTCATCTAAATCAATAATAAATAAAATCTAAAAAAATTCAATTCAAATATAAAAACAGCTTACTCATTTCAATTAATTAAATAAATAAAATTAATTTTAATCACGTGTAATAATAATAATAATAATAAGATATTTTTAAGGTCACCGCCAAGCGAGACACCAAATTGGTGTATGAGACCCCCTTGTTTGTGGGACAAGGGACCCCCCTCTGCGCAGCGATTTAACTGCTAAAGTCTACAGAGGTGTACATACACTACCCCAAACACATGCTCTTAACCATTAGGTCCACTCATACTGTAATTATACATAGTAACTAACTCTATTCACTCTATATACATAATTATAAAGGTAAGAAGTAAATAAAAAATAACTTACCCATTCCATTTTAAATAAAAAGTTGCATTTAAAGGAAAAGTGATCAAAGAGCATGGATAAGGGTGCACGTGTGTGTAAGAGTTTATGTAACATACAATGCTAAATCCGAAATCCGAAATCATAGGATACTTTTCTAATAAGGATATTTTATATGAAAAAGTGAATGGGTTAATATTTTTTTTATTGGTTGATGATTAGGAATGTATTTTCTTCCACGATAAGCTAACATTGTTGGTAAAATTTGTACTATCCAGTACACGAGAGGTGGATTTGTTCAATCTCATGGGTGAAAGAAAGCTACTAGTCGAATTATGAATGTGACCATAAGGTGTGGTCAAGGTCATTAAAGTTGATTTTACAACAAGGTGTGGTGGTCATTAATGTTGATTTTACAATGAAGGTAGGTATTTGATGTATAAAAAGCTAAGTACAAGAATCAAGTTTTAACTTTATCTATATATACGAGGAAATAGCATTTTTCGAGTGAAAATTTCCTTTGATTCAATGAATACCAAGGAATGTCTTTTTTCGACTGAACAAAAAAAAAAATAGCATTTTAATAAATAATAATAAATAATATTTTTAATATGACATAGAAAAAATACCTTACAAGATTGAGATAAGGTTTAGAAAAAAGAATAATAACTAAGCAAGTTTTAACTTGATATATATATATATATATATAT